>OX421502.1:9294542-9324542 GCA_949126835.1 Anisus vortex | reverse complement strand
GGGAATGGGTTGTCTGCACATTCCGCTATATTTGGGCCCTAGGACACCAGGGAATGGGTTGTCTGCACATTCCGCTATATTTGGGCCCTAGGACACCAGGGAATGGGTTGTCTGCACATTCCGCTATATTTGGGCCCTAGGACACCAGGGAATGGGTTGTCTGCACATTCCGCTATATTTGGGCCCTAGGACACCAGGGAATGGGTTGTCTGCACATTCCGCTATATTTGGGCCCTAGGACACCAGGGAATGGGTTGTCTGCGATGATCTAGATCCGTCATCTGCTCCTTGGCACTGTCCTTGATGACGGCATTTTTTTTTCTGGAGAAATCGTGTGGCTCCATCGAGCTCCACAGCGTCCACTTGGGACATGGCATAGCATAAAGTGACATGTCCAATCAGCGAACACATGACAAGTTTCAAAACAGTTTTTCCAGTCTGGCTTGTCTGCTCTTGATTTTTTGTCTTGTCCTTCCTATTATATAGAATGTTTAATAATGTTAGAATTGTTGTTTTAAAATGTTGGTTTATTGTCGTATGCCAAAGTTGGTAAAATGATCGTATAAATGTTTCAAGTAATAATTTCTAAAAAGGTTTGCATGTTAGAATTGTTGTAACTAATTGTTGTTAAAGTAGTTGTATTTAAATGTTGTTAAAGTAGTTGTATTTAAATGTTGTTAAAATTGTTTCAATTAAATGTTGTTAGAATTGTTGTAATTAAATGTTGTTAAAGTAATTGTATTAAAATGTTGGTAGAACAGTAGTTAGAATTGTTGTAATTAAATGTTGTTAGAACTGTGATTATGAGTAACCAAAATGTTTCAAGCAGAGTCTATAGAATCTGCTAATTCTAGTTTACCTTGTGTTTAAAAAAATGTTCAATAAATATTTCAAAAAATCGTTTGACTTACCCACGCACACACACTTACAATGAGCATTGTGAACTTGTAATACTGTATGTCCTTTCTTGAATGGATGTCCTCTTGTACAAGACAATGTCCTGTAGGGTACGTATAGGTTCAGATGATTCACAGCACTGTGACGTTTCAATGTCGTGAACGCTTCAACTGTCCTTGATTATCTCCCTCTTCTCACCAACCAGAACGGGGGGGGGGGGGGGGAGGGAGAGGAGGACATGGAATAAGAGGAGGCGGTGGGAGGTGAGAGCATAACAAAGAGGGAAAGAGAGGCAGACAACAGAGGCAACTTAGACTTAATCAGAACAGACATTTCCTGGTGACAGAGTTGGTCTTAAAACAAAGGAAAGAAGAAAAAACACGGGAAGATAATCTAAAAAAAATCGAGTTATGGCCCATGACCTAGTTATTAAAGCGGAATACGCGGAAACAGGTCACATACGCTAGAATGGGAAAGATGGCCGTTAACATAATTTTAATATAGAGAGGTTGTGTCCATGCATGGGGGTCACTCGGGTCATTTGGTCAGAGATTGTAAGCTAACGGAACAAACTGGATTCCAGAATAGAGGGCTGGATTCTGGTGTAAGCTTAATGGGAACACGGCCTGGTTCCAGTTGCTGGGGAACAGATCGTTTGCATCACGTGACATGTATCCCAGAATTCCTGTGCACCGGAATGGATTCAAGGCACCGCTGGTCTGTAAGTGGTCGAGGAGCAGGAATCTGAGATACACTACTGAACGCTTTTAGGCTCAGCAGGCTGGTGGGGATTGGGGGAAGGGGGGCGGGTTGTCCTATGTATGGGAGTTGTCCAATATAAAGTGTTGTCCTTTACGATAAGTTGTCTTAGACGGGGTTGTCTTAAATGTTAGGTTGTCTTGTATGCATGTTGTCTTATATGTAGATAGTCTTGTATGGTAGAGTCTCTTATATCATTATATGGTATGGTATCTTATATGGTGGGTTGTCTTAAATGATACGAACCATAAGGTCGGTAAAGCAGCGTTTGCCTGTTTCTGTGGCCACGGCATACTAGATGATTGTGTGGCCAGCACTATGCACAGTCGCCAATAGGCCCTACTTTACCTTAACTAACGTCAGGTACCAAGCAGAGCTGGGTAGACTCAGGGACACCCTCAAGTCCTGGACAAAACAAAAAATTACTAGCCTGCACCAGGATTCGAACCCAGAACTTTCGGATCGCCAATCGAAAGCGCTGCCGCTCGGCTACCATGCCCCCATATAGGCTTGTATAGTTTAGTATATGGGAGCTTTTTCATTATATAGCAACCACTATAGGGAAATAGTTCATTAACTGTAGGGCAATAGTTTTATGTACTTATCTGTCAGGAATGTTTGAAATGTAAATCTATGCACCCACCCCCTCACACACACACATATAAAGTTTTTTTGGCCCAGTGTATTGCTCATTAACTTAAATACCTTACATTAGTAAAACCTTACCTTTAAGTTACCTTTAACCTTACCGTAGTTAAAACCCACTGAAAAACGAAAGACTCCCCACCCCACCCACTGTAGCCACTCCCTTACTCCGACCAATTTACAGCACACTAGAGATGGGGAATCGAACTCACTGTTAGAAATACTGGCTCGATTTAGTTTCGGTTTGGTAAGAACTGATGGTCGTTTGGGTTCTAACTTCTAAATTCTAACCACCTCTCCATTAACTTTTTTTTATTTAATTTTTTTTTGTGTAGGAAAATTTTCCGCTATTTAAAATATATTTTGGGAGTTGTTTTTTTTTAATACATTCAGGCAATATCTACTTCTTTTAAAACTTTAAGCATAGACCTAGTATAATACGGGGGAGGGGGGGGGGTAGGGCGTGGTAATGAAGGTAAATAAAGAAAAAAAAAAAAGAAAAACAAGTAAAAATGTTAATGGCAGTCACTGTTTTGCGACACTTTTGTGGGGAGGTGTTTTATCTGTTTATTTCTGATGAAACAAAGTTTTGTTCTTCATTTGCCATACATTAATGTACATCACATGTTATGTGTGAAACGGTATTATTGGATGGATGGTTACAGGAAAGCATTTATTTATTTATTACTTTTTGGAATTAAAAGAAACATGAGTATTTCTGGTCTAAGTTGGCTAGTGACACGTTAAAAATATAATTGGCTCTTATAATTTTCATTCTGGTCCTATCTGTTTAGTTATTAGGCCTAAAATGTGCAGTTAAAGTTTTGATTCGGTTCGATTACCAGCTGCGTTCGATATCTGTGTGTTCGGTTCGGGTTCGTTTCGATTATTACCCCTACAACATACCCAAAATCCCCGCCCACACCCTTCCAATTCCATTGGCCATGTTTTTTTAATGATTGAGGGACGAGATGAAATTGTGGTCGCCATTATTTTATCTGTTTTCATTTTCGTCTCTTTCTCTCTTTCTTCCTCTCTCTCTCTCTCTCTCTCGATCTTCCCCTCTCTCACACACATACAAGCTTTATAAATTACATATTCACGAGACTTTAATTACAACAGTTTTTTTTTTTACATTTCGTAACTCCCCTTTCTACCTCTCCCTCTCTCTCTCTCTTTCTGTCTCTCTCACCTCCCTCCCTCTCCTTCTTTTCCTCTCCTTCCTTCAATCTCTTTTTTTTTTTAGAATGGTTTTGTTTTTCTTTTTTAAAACTGCTTCCATTTTGTTTGGTTATCCCTCTCTCGATCTCTCTTTGTATCCATCCTACTGTGTTTTTTCTTTTATGTAAGATTTCTTTTACATCGAAAGATTCCCTCATTAACTTATTGCCCCCCCCCCCCCACCCCGCCTCCCCATCAAACCAAACTGTTTTCTCTAAGTGACGCCCTTGTAATTAATGTTTTCCAATTTACACCGGTTCATCTCAAGCGACCGCTCCCTCCACTCACCCGCCCCCAACATATCCTAATGCAATGTTAAGCGCCCTTACGTTTCGCTCTCCCTCCAAAAAACCACTAATCTATTCGGTCATTAATACATTTTCATTTCATCTAACGCTATGACGCTAAGTTCTTTGATACAGCTTTTGTGTAGGCCTATGTGTTTCTTTTAAGTGTGTGTGGGTTTTAGTGTGTGTATTAAGTGTGTGTGTTTGAGTGTGTGTGTTTAAGTATGTGTGTGTTTTGGTGTTTTAAGTATGTGTGTGTGTGCGTTTTAATTGTATTTGTATGTGTGTGTGTGTTTGTGTTTAATACACTTTTATAAATATGAGTACATTCCAGACATTAATTGAACTCACGCAAGGAGTGGGAGGAGGGGAGTACTTCAAAGAGAGGTCAAATAGTTTGTCTAGAGAGAGAGAGAGAGAGAGAGAGAGAGAGAGAGAGAGAGAGAGAGAGAGAGAGAGAGTCATAACCACTCAAGAGACTAAACACATAATGTTCCAGAAAGATTTTTCAGTACTTTTTAAATTCTTAGTGCATCGTAAACTTTCAGCGAATTTTTTTCAAAACAAACTTGTAACTTTCTTTTTGTAAGTTGATTATTTTCTAGTTCAACTTTTGATCTGGAATGTTCTTGTTCACTTAAACCAATAATAGGGTACTTTGGTACAGTTAATATTCCAAACTATGGTAGGGCACCGATTAAAAACACAAGATAAGGAATGTGTTACGCAAACACTACACTGGCCAAAGCCAATGTTAAACCCTTTTTAAAGTAAGTTTAATACAATGTGTTGTCATGTTATTGAAATATGTTTGTTCTTTTACAATAATATTTATATGAAAAGGGAATCTAAAAAAAAGTAAAAAAATACGTGTAAATGTTATATTCACTTATATTGCTTTTGCTCATTATATTATTATTTTAAAATAAATGTTAGGGATTAGGGAGTGTACCGGGTAGACGTAAATAAAACAAGTATTCAAAGTATCAAAGGGAGAGGGAGAAGAAAAAGGTCGGAAACTTCAGATCTATGCAACATTTAATTTGATTATATGAGGAGTTAATCTATTGTTCTACATGTAATCAAAAGAAATATTCTGTTTCTTTTCTATGTAGTAATCCCACAATAATTCATACATAGAACATTCTATTCTATTGTTCCTTTCTCTCTAAATATGATTAGCGCGTTCACATTTGGCTAAATATCAAGGCGTCTCATTTTAGCACTTTGGGGTACACCGGTGCTAATGACTGGAGTGGTGCTACAGATACCTAGTAAGTGTGGGAGGGAGAGGGGAGGGGGGACGTTTCATGGCGGCGTACTGGTCGCGAGCGAAACTTTTGTCTCCTCCCACCCACCCGCCTGGCTTGTTTCTCTCCCTTTCTTCCCCCCCCCCCCCTCGGTCTCGCTTTTCTTCTTCATCGGCTCCCCTCTCTCTCTCGTGGAACAAGCTTTTCAACCGTGCGACCCACGCATGCGCGGCGAGGTATCGCGACAGTGAACTCCCCCTTCGGCTTGCCGCCGCCGAAACAGGTGGTTTACCATAGCAAGTACTGGATAGGAGAGAAAAAAGAGAGAGAGAGAGGGAAAAAGAGAGAGAGATGGCGAAAGGAAAGGTGGGCGAATAACCGACGGACAAGCGAGACCTCGAAAAAAAAATTAAAAGTTCTAAAAAGAAAAATTTTTCAGCTTTGCGGGTCGAGACTTAAAGCCGTTAAAAAAAAAGTGCGCACTGTTACACAAAATAGGGACCAGACTGTGAACATGTGATATCTTTATAGCTATAGTCAGTATAGCTGGAGTATCAAAACGGACTTTTATTTAGCAGATTTACCTGTTGCAGATACAAGTGGAATATGTTATCAGAGTTGAACAGTTTTGTTTCAAAGTTTCACTAGTAAACAAATATTTCATCAAACAAACAAATCGTGTGTCTATCATTTCCATTGGATTATCCCAGTTCGTTGTGTGATCGAACATCAAAAGTCAAGAGTTACCGGACTTGGATATATATTATATAATATATTAGCCTATACAGATTTGAAATGTGCTCCTGTATTTTATAGTGTACTGCATTCTCGTGTGTACTGTGTACAATGTTTAGCGCGTACACAATACATGTGTGGCTTAATTATACAATTTCTGTACGGAACCGGTAAGATGTTTATATTTTTATTTACTTAATGCTTAATAAACATTGCTTACTTTTGTTTAATAACTTAGGCTTAAGCCCGCTTAGGGATTATTTTAACTCCATACTTTATAAACATTGTCTATTCTAGATTCTAGTTTTGTTTAAAGTTTAGGGAATGTTTGTTTCAATTGTTTACAATTGAGCTATTGTTGTTTGTTATTTATCTTTTAGTGTTGTTGTTAAATGTTTAGCAAGTGTTTTCAAATGTTGATTGTTTTAGATTCAGTTCATTAGATTCGCGTGGCCGATTATTGAGCTATAAATAGATCTGAATAGTGTTGATGTTATTGTCTGGCGCATTACGTAATTAGGGCGCTTAATAAAGTAGGTTATCTCGAGTTATCTCTGGCCAAAGTAGATAATCCTTTAGTGACCATCAAGCTTGCTGAAGTAAGTTGATTACTTCGGATTTATGTTGATTTATTACCACAGAGGTAATTTAATTACATCAGAGTATTCAGAGATAGTCATTACTTTAGACTTTAGAGGTACTTTAATTTTAATTACTTCAGAGTTACTATAATTACTTCAGAGTAATCAGAGGTGTAGTCATTACCTTTGGAGACACTTTACTTCGGTGATACTTTTGACTTTTAATTACTTCAGCGTTACTTCAATCAAATTAGAATTACGTTGATTACTTAAGACGCACGCCAAGACTTCACATTTAACTCTTTCTCCCGACTATCACCGACTATCACCGACTATTACCGACTATCACCGCCCATCGACATGTTGGAAGACATATCCTGATACACACTATGTGTGTGAAACGTACACACTGATTTCCGGTTTGATATACTATACTAGGCATGGTTTCGCAAGACATGTTGATATGCATGATGGGAAATACTTTTAATGCAATTTGAGACGTCGGTAGAATCTTTGGGGCGGGGAGGGGGTGATGTTGTTGTTTGATGCTGAGTCGTGGGGAAGGGCTGGCGCGGATGGGGGTGGCGGGGTGTAAATGTCACAGAACATTGGGTAATTGAAGTAAGGGCATGATAGTAAGAAACACTTTTGGGACTTTGGCAATCATTCAAACATATATATGGAGCTTTGTCTGATAGGGAAAGGCAGACAGACATTTGAACAGATGTAGGTTCTAGATAAATACAAATGTACATACTTAGCACTTACGTGCATGCGTACAGTGTAACATAGATATACACCGTGCTACGTACAAACATACATAAATATATAAATACATAAATATACATAAATACATAAATATACATAAATACATACATATATACAAGAAACATAGAAATACATAGGCCTACATACTTAGGCCTATGTAAATTATAAACAGACAAACATACTTACTGACTGAAAAATTAAATGACTGACAGTAAGATAGGCAGATGGACGAACGACTTTCAGACAGGCTAATAGACAGACAGACAGATGGATTGTACGTTTCCAGGGAAGGTATATATATATATATATATATATATATATATATATATATAGAGAGAGAGAGAGAGAGAGAGAGATCTATATATATATATATATAGAGAGAGAGAGATCTATATATATATATATATAGAGAGAGATCTATATATATATATATAGAGAGAGAGATCTATATATATATATATATATATATATATATATATATAGAGAGAGAGAGAGAGATCTATATATATATATATTATATATAGAGAGAGATATATATATATATATATATATATATATATATATATATATATATATATATATATATAGAGAGAGAGAGAGAGAGAGAGAGAGAGAGAGAGAGAGAGAGAGAGAGATCTATATATTTATATATATATAGGCAATGAACCCATCCCAATACCTGTCATTGAATTCATAACACATAATGACATGATAACTATTGCGTACAGGTACACTGGCCCAATCGTATACTAAAGCTGTGTTTGTAATGTATGCATGTATGAAAGCCTCATGTCCTCATGTCAACTCTGGCACTGGCATGGTGACATGAAGCTGTCACTAACACTATGAAACTGCTCCGTTTTGACCATTTGGTCAATGTGACCTGTCAACGTCAATTGACGAGAGAGACGGGGTGATGGTGGTGGTGGAGGGGGGGTACACCCTTCTGTCATTTTGTTCTGCAACTGTCTTGCGAGTCGGCGAGTTGCCTGGGTATGGTTAACTAATGTACGGAGTGACACACACTGGCATGTCAGCAATGACAGATAAAGCAGCAGACAGAAATTTTAGTAAACAGAGAAAAACAACAGATATACTCGGTACACGACCAATTATGTCTTCTTGTGCCAGACGTGCAACAGGGACTGTCACTCGCGTGTGGGCTTGTACAGCGACAGCAGAAGCTGCAAGGCCAGGAGCACAGATTCCCTCAAGGGTACACAAAATTCCGTCGTCTCTCGAGACTATTGGAAGCCAATAAAAACAACAAAACTCGTTACACACACATAAACGTAGGCCTATATATCATATATATATGCATATTATTATATTATGTTTATTAATTGACATCTGCGTGTTATTTAAGTTGACAATGTCACAAAGCCGAAACTTTAATGACGTCACGTTAGGAAAGAAAATGTCAATGCTAGATTTTAAAAAAAATATAATTCTCCATCAAAACTATCATAGACTAGTTATTTCCAAAACTAATGACATGTGTCATCCCCGAGTAGGGGGGGGGGGGGAATGTAACCTTTGAGCGATATCATAAATTTGAAAAAAAAAACTTGGCTCCCCTCTCACCCGCCCCCCCCCCCCCCAAAAAAAAAGAGTAGAGGTTAGCTATCTATAAATAGATTGTAGCCTGGGACAGAAATTTCAGTCTTGGAGCGTGAGTACTGTTTGAAGTGTCCCAACTGCGACAGAGTGAGTAAATATGTTGAAGTTGAAGTTTCCACCAATGTCTGTGGGAGAGACGTTTACGTGACATGGGACGTGTGTGTGTCCGCGTGTGTGGTTGTCTGTGTGTGTGTGTGTGTGTGGTTGTACGTGTGGCGAATGAGATTTATACAAATAGTACCAAGATATATATTGCTTGCGCGTATAAGCGATACCGTCGTTTAGCGGGACATGTTCTCTAGGGTCGAAAATGTCATAAAACGGGAATGGCTATCCAGCACAGACTGCGTCGTAGAATGGGACAGACTATTTGGCACAGACTGCGTCGTAGAACAAGACAGAAAGAACGGATAGCCTTAAAGAGCTGGACAAGCTACATGTGAGTCAGTTACTTCATAAAACATATAGCAAGCATTGCGTCAATATAATCCCATCTTTGTTATATTGGTGTAGTGAAAATGCCTGCTCAGTTACTTATGGAGCTAAACTCATTGCTTCATGTAACTGGATACAGGATCCGGTAGATTCGTTCTAAAAAAATGTCTGGAAGAATGTCTCAATTCGATTCATCCGCGTGTGTGCTTCTACCGCTGATAATGGCATCGATATGTTCACAATGCGGTTGACCTACTTAATCGATAACTGGTCATCTTTACTGTCAGATTAAGTCATCCAAGGTGACTGTAAGTAGCCGCGTGGATGTCAGTCATTTGACACAAAGTCAGAAAGTCAGACATAGTGTAGATTGATAATATTAAATGGCACAAACTCTCTATCTCTCTCTCTTATCTTCTCTCTCACTCTCTTTGTCTTTCCCTATCCGTATCCAACGTTCACTGTCTCCCTATCAGAAGATCACTCAATCAAAGATCAAAATGATGTATTTCTCCATATAAATATTTATTTATTTATATCTTTTTATTTTTTTACGTACAAATTAAGCTGACTTCTTATTCTTAATGCACTCTCTCTTTGTCTCTCTGTGTATTTCTCTCTCTTTGTATTTCTCTCTCTTTGTCTCTCTTTGTATTTCTCTCTCTTTGTCTCTCTTTGTATTTCTCTCTCTTTGTCTCTCTTTGTATTTCTCTCTCTTTGTATTTCTCTCTCTTTGTCTCTCTTTGTATTTCTCTCTCTTTGTATTTCTCTCTCTTTGTCTCTCTGTGTATTTCTCTCTCTTTGTATTTCTCTCTCTTTGTCTCTCTTTGTATTTCTCTCTCTTTGTATTTCTCTCTCTTTGTCTCTCTGTGTATTTCTCTCTCTTTGTATTTCTCTCTCTTTGTATTTCTCCCTCTTTGTATTTCTCTCTCTTTTTTCTAAATTCCTTCCTATCAACCTCTCTAACACAGTTTATATCTTTCTATCTATCTAAATATATATTTATTTATCTATCTAGCCGTCTTTATATTTTCTTTTGTCTCACTATTTTTGTTCTCTCTCTCTCTTCCCTCTTTCTTTCCCTCCCCTCTCTTTCTCACTATCTCCCATACCTATGTGACCCAACAACACAAATTATTTCTATTCTTTAAATTATCGGATAGTCTGACTATCCTTTTCTTCATTCCACTTATGTGTTTGTATATATATATATATATATATATAACGTGATGACGTCTTAAAACGTATATTTAGACAATTTAACAATTGTCTAATTACGACCAAATTATGTCCATACTCCAATGATCAAATGTCGTGAGTGCACGCTGAACACGTTTTTTTCTTAGTTGTTGTGTTCAACTTTCTAAAAATAGACAGTTCATCTTTCAAAGCGAGGCCGGAAACGCATGGGTGGAGCGGGACAAACAACTGTAATGAATTACCTGTCATTAATTTTAAGCTGCTCTTAAATTAGTTTCTTTTTTTAAATTTTTTTTTCAAGAGGCAACCACGTGATCCGTTGACGTAAAACGAAAAAGCCCCAAGAATTACACGAACAGTTTAACTTGATGAAACAAAATAACAGTTTTATGAAACATCGTTGACTGTGTGTAGCTTTAGGTGGACGTTACAGACTTAGAACTAAGAAGAGCAGAACCGGCTCTAGGTTTTTTTACGCCCTATGAGAAAAAAAATTCGGCGCCCTCATTTAATGGCTTCGTGTGGGAGAAACTGAGTAGGCTAGAGTTAGTGTATACTTTCCTATTGTCTAAGACAACTTAAATAAAATACCGTTCGCCTTTCATTACCTAGTAATTGGTCTGCCTATGCTAGTAGCGCACAGAAGTACTAAACTTTAATTTAGTTTAAATTGTTTAATCCCCAAATATTTTTTTTAAAAACCCCCTCGCAGCCTTGTCCAAATTTTGCGCCCTATGCGGCCATATTGACATGATGATGATGATGATGATGATGATGATTTATATCAGTGCGCTCTGGTTCCACGTTTCAGTTGTGGATGTGCTAAAAACAAAACAAAAAACTATTCGCCTAGTTGAAGAGGAAGGTCTTTAAACTTCTCTTGAATGACTCTTTTTTTCTGGAATCCCTCAATGTCTGAGGCAATTTATTCCATAAATAAGGCGCTGCTGACTCGAAAGAGCGTACACCAAATGACTTCTTTTTATGACCGTCCACACTGGGTACTTTGAGTAGTGACTGTGATGAAGAGCGCAGCCCCTTAGTGGACACATGCTTGGGAACAAGTTCTTGAAGATAGTGAGGGGCAGTGCCTTCCATACAGCTATAGGCAAGTGACAGAATTTTATGGTCAATGCGCTTGGTCACAGGGAGCCAGTGGAGATCTTTAAGAACTGGGGTTATGTGGTCCGACTTCTTAATCCCTGATACAATGCGTGCCGCAGTGTTCTGTATTACAAAACTTTCACATTTATGGTTAATTATTGTCTAAAAAAATATGGGGAATGGTGGCCGCGTTTTCGGCTGGTGTACCGAAGGTCCTAGGTTCGAATCTTGACAAAGGCTAGGATTTTTTTGTTCTGGACTAGAGGGTGTCCCTGCAGTCTACCCAACTCTGATAGGTGTCTGACTTTAGAACTCTGAGGTAAGGTAAGGGTGACTGGGTATTGTACTGGCCAAGGTGTGACCTAGTACGCCGTGGCCACAGAGGCTGGTGAACGCTGCGTCACTGACCCTATGGCCAATTTATCATTTGTCGAGATTTAGATGTAGCATCTACGTAACTAGGTTATATATTTATTATGTTTTGATCTCAGCTTTACTGAGATATTCTCTTTAATTATTAATGTTTAAGGTTCTACACCTCCGCTTACGCGTCAATAATATAGTTAGCGGAATAGATAAGTAGTAATTATAGACAATGGGTAGTTAATGTAATGTTTAAAAATGTATATCATTAGTCATATAATTTTTATATGATTTTCAACTATCTTTTACAGTTTGATAATTTTAAAGATATAAATTATAAGCCATTAATTCGTTAATAAAAGAAACATATGAAACATGTTAGAAACATTAGCGCAAAGAAAACGGTTTCATTGTCTCCCTTTTATTAAAATTAAATTGTCAAATTTGATTCTATTATGATAGTGATGCTAAAAAAAGTTATATTTTTTAATACAACTATTATTACTTTTTAATTATTTTTTCCTTGTACGGTACAAATCTAGGATTTCGATGTATATGTTTTTTAAATTCTTTTAACTGCATTTTAAAATGTTCAGTATCCCACCACTTAAAAAAAAAATATCAACATCTAATACGGTTGTAGTTGGATAAATCCAGTCAGGCTTGATGTGGTATGACAACCATGAGTCCATGAATTTTAAAAGTCTTGCCTTTGTTAATAAAACTCCGCTTTGGGTGCTTCAATGTATTTCTAAAAAATCCCATCTATCTATCTTAATGTATGACATAAATTAGGGAAGTAAGTACGCGTAGTTAAGTGTTTTGAAATTGAATTCAAGGCAAGGTATGTCCAGTTTCAATGGCTAATCCACTCCAGTTCAAGTGCTGTTTGACGCCGTCTTTGTAAATGCAAGTTACACCCACTGAAATATTCGCTGCCTTTCAGAAACATCTGCTTCAGCACTTAGTTCTCCTCCATCAATACCGGAAACAAAATTCAGCAAGAAATACCTCCTGGAGAACTCTGCGTGTCATTTAAAATCGCTCTGTGTGCCAAGTCTGGCACGCGTGCCTAAAGTTGCCTAACTCTGCTTTAATGAAAAGATAGATACACAGATAGATATTGATGCATTGATGAATAAACCGGTGGATGGTTAGATTGCTAGATAGATTGATAGTCGAAAATAGATAGATAAATAGATTGATAGACAAAGATAGATAGATAGATAGATAGATAAATAGATAGATAAATAGATAGATAGATAGATAGATAGATAGATAGATAGATAGTCATATGATTAATAGATAGTTGCAGTTCATTATTATGTTTACTTTAAAGTAGTAAAATTAAATGAAACATATGCACCTTGTTGAATCTTACAATTGTTCAGAAGATCACACTACATAATAAGTACAATCTAACACTTTACAATAGCCAAGCCTTTCACTGTGTTCATGTTAAATTGATAGACTGAATGGTTTACCCACAAAAAAAAACATAAAACAGACACTAACATACAACACTCAAATATTTGCCATGTGTGTAGGCGAGGGATGGGAGATGGTTGGGTTAATAATAGTTTTTTTTCCAAACTATGGCACACCTAGACTATTATAGTCCCCCTCCCACCCAGCACAGTTGAAGATGTAGTCTACCTACCTACCTACCTGCCTGACTGTCTAGATAGCTATCTATTTCTATTCTATAACTATCAATCTTTCGATCCATCTTTCTATCTTTCTATTGCTATATCTAACTTTCTATCAACATTAACATGATATCTTTTCACTCTTTCGATGTTCAAACATTAAATAACATAGATATATGCGCTTCTAACATACATACTATACATGCCATTCATAAATAAATGCATACACACTTATTCGTAAATACATATTCAAGCACACCAGCACACAAACACAGGGTCATTCAAATAAACACACAAACACAGTCCTACCATACAACATAGTACGCACTACATTACTTCAGAGAGCACAACTCTTTATTCTATGCAACTGCGCACACTTGAACCACAAAGAATAATTACAGGGCCCTAGCACCTGAAGAAAGAGTAAGCGCATAGTGCAAAAAGAACCCAACAAGGAGTGTTTCTCCGAGAGTTACAGCCCTCGCTCTCCGCCTCGGTGAATGCTATTGAAAGGAATAACTCGTTTATTGTGGTTTATAGCTATGCATTCAATGTAAATCTTTATGAATAAACGGAAACTATAACACAAAAATTAAAATCTTTCTTTATGATATAATAAATAGTGGTTTCTTTTCTTTCTTTTCAATTCCAGTTTCGTACGGTTCAGGTTGAATGGTATAGATATTTGAACGGCCACACATTCTTCTTGTACTAACAGTAAAAGAGAGACCTTGTTGCTTGTTAAAGTTATGAAATGAATCGGGTGTGTCGAATACAACGTTTTAGTGTGTAACATTTTAAAATTATTTATTTTTGTAAACTTGCTTGATATTTAGGTAGTTTGAGATTATGAAAATACGAACTACGCGACTATCGGCAACACGACTATGTGTGCGACTATCGGCAACACGACTATGTGTGCGACTATCGGCAACACGACTATGTGTGCGACTATCGGCAACACGACTATGTGTGCGACTATCGGCAACACTACTATGTGTGCGACTTTAGGCAACACTAATAGGTGTGTGACTATATGCAACACTAATAGGTGTGTGACTATATGCAACACTACTTTGCGATGAATATAGTACATAACTGTGAGATACAGTATATAGCCTACCCGACAAGTCGCCATTTTTGACATCGCCATTAACGATCCACTAGGGCTACCGGTGTCGGTTACGTATTCTGGTGAAGGCTGGGATTTTTACCAGGGTACGGAGGACGTCCCCGGGTCTATCCAGCTCTGACATTAGTTGGGGGAAAATTAAAGGCGGTTGAGCATTGTGCTGGCCATATAATCCCCTAGTATGTGTTGGCCCGGAAACAGATGTAGCAAATAAATTCGAAGGGTTAATCAAATATGAACGATTGACTATAATTTACAAACATCCCGCACAAATGATTTTAACTTAAACCTGTAAGCTACACATAATAACTAGTTGACCAGTGAGTCAATTTCGGTCCATACAAAAGTTATGTATATTAAAAGGATAATAGAAAAATCAACAATCAAAGATATTTAAAAAAAATAAATTTTAGGGCCTACACATTTAACACTTACAATGTAATCAAAACAATAAACGCCACAGCTATGCAAAAAATTAATCAATCGGAAAAACCCGAAAGGCTTATTCAACATGTTAATTGAAATAAAATCAAAGGGTAATTAATTCAGTGTAATTTCGGCACGTCACTTTATTGACAAGTCTTAATGAGGCGTGACCTTTGTAAATGAAAGATATCATAAACTTCCGGTGCCATATCCCACCTTTACGTGAACAAACAAACATGCTTTTGCTAGTGTTTGACAATTGATTTCAACCTTGACGACCAGTTCTGGTATTAAGAAATATACAAGATAGAAAGAGAAAGATAGAAATCCAGAAAGATAGAAAGATAGAAAGATAGAAAGATAGAAAGATAGAAAGATAGAAAGATAGAAAGATAGAAAGATAGAAAGATAGAAAGATAGAAAGATAGAAAGATAGAAAGATAGAAAGATAGAAAGATAGAAAGATAGAAAGATAGAAAGATAGAAAGATAGAATGATAGATAAACAAATCGATAAACACATAGATATAAAATTAGATTCGCTGTATAAATAATCTTCAATATTATTATTATAATTATGGATAAAAAGATTGATTGGTTAATAGAATGATATTATATATATAAATATCACAAAACCCATCTATCTTCATTGAGCGGACTAAGCCTCTACCTAAGCTTACAGGCTCTATAATGTTAATATCTCATTAAGCCTAGGTGGGCGAGGGGGGGGGTAGGGTGGTTGAAGGGCTGCACTTATCTCATAATGCCCTGGACATCTGTAACGGGTCATCGTCCAAATGACCCCCGTGGCTATAGTCCAGGAACTTAATGACATCCTTTCAAGGTCATCCCTGTAATGACCTCTCCCTCCCCCCCCCCCCGACGTCTCAAGCACAGCTACTCATTCAGCTTGTCGTGACCTTAATGTAACGACCTCATCTCTTTTTCTTCCACCTCCCTGGGGGCGGATGGAATGAGAGAGAAGGAAACCTGGGGGTGGGGGGGGGTGGAGGGACAGAAGAACGTGTATAAAAATCTAGTCATAGTTTCTTGAAATAATCAAAACTTGGAATCTTTTCCACTGTCTTATTCAATTTTAATTATCTTTCTCTCTCTCTGTCTCTTTTTCTCTCTCTTGTTCTCTCTTTCTCTCTCTTGTTCTCTCTTTCTCCCTTTCTCTCCCTCTGTCTTTCATTATTTTATCCCATCTTTATTCAATTTCCTCAATTTTTTTTCTCTTCTTTCCATTGTTTAATTTTTTTTTCTTTCTTTCAATGTAACAAGCTTCAATAGGGTGTTTTGTGTATGTAGATATTGTTTAGAAATATTTTAACCAGCCTATTTCTCTCTTTCTCTCTCACTGTCTCTATGTATCTATATATAGTACATATATATGTGTGTATGTGTGTATGGGTAAAAACTATAGAGGGGTTTACAGAAATATAAAAACATAAGCGGATGGCAAGATTTAGCGAGAGAAAGAGAATTGTATAAAAGATTATTGATGAATGGTTGGATGGATGGATGATAGAAATGGACGAACAGACAGACAGATAGATAGATGGATAGACGGATAGACAGATAGACGGATAGACGGACAGACAGACAGATAGACAGATAGACAGACAAATAGATAGACAGACTACTTTGGCAGACTGTTATCAAATGTTTGCCGACCCCTAGTCTAAACAATATTCACTTTCATTATAAATTGAATGTCCTTCCTTTTGGTGACATCTAGATTGCACGTCATATTTTAAAAATCCAACTTTTTTTCACAATTTCTACATTAATTATTCAATTATCTCAAAAGTTCAACTTTTCATCGTCTCTGTAATAAATCAGATACAAGACTCACTCTCCCCCTAAGGGTGTCACATTTTTGGTGCGCCCCGGGGCCAGATCTCGGCCTCATCTTCTAAATTCATGCATTTTTTAAAAGGATCTCCAGGAGAGTCAACCCTAGCCAATCCCCCCCCCCGCCCCCCGCTGCTCTCTAGTGGAATCTGTTTCTTTGCCTCTGAGTGAGTCTGCATGCGCAGCTTGTAGCATGGGTGCTGGGGTGAGGGAGAGCGTAACTTGATCTACAAGATTAGAAGATTAGCCACTGGGGGGGGGGGGGGCAATTTGACATTGAAACTAAAGAAAACATCTTTAATAAAGAATTTTATTCTTTTTTATTTTACTCCCCCCGTTTTATCATTTTTGTACATCTCTCTTTCTATCCCATCTTTGTCTTCATCTCGATACTTCTCCCTTTCTCTGTCTTTCTTTCTCTCGTTTTCTCCAACCCCAATTCTCCCACTCTTTCTCTCTGCCTGTCTTTCTATCTTTCTGTCATTTGTTTGTACTTCTTTCTCCCCCACCCCCTCTCTCTCTCTCGTTCTCTCTCCTCTCACTTTCCCCACTTCATATTTCTTTCTGCCCTCTCTCTAAAAAATTCTCCCTCATACCCTTTCGTTCTCAACACCGCCTCTTCGCGCACCCTTTCTCGGTTGTTCCCTGCGCCAGGGGTCGGCAACCTTTTGATAATCGTTTGCCAATTCTTGATTTCTAATTTTATTCATCGTGACAACGGGCTAAAATTCATCCTGCTCTAATACTCAATTTCTTGTTGAAGAAACTCAAATTGCAATTTTGGGGGTGTCTTCCGCGTGTCATTGGAAAATGCTCTGCGTGCCAAGTCTGGCACGCGTGCCATAGGTTGCCGACACCTGCTCTACGCCACACTTCTTGCCCACTTCTTCCCTACCTCCTCTATCTTTCTACCTCTACCACTGTCTTTTATCCACACTCTCTCTACCACATTCTCCCTCACTCCCAATTGTCCTTCTCTCGTACCCTACCTCCTTCTCTCGACCTCTCCTTTCTCTCTCTCACTCCTTCTCTACCACTCACTCCCCTCTTATTCTTTCTCTTTAACTACCCCTCTGTCCCCACCTCACCCACTCTCTCCCACTCCCCCTCTTTACCTCCTTATCTACACCTCTCCCCAACCCTTCTCTCTCGTTCTCTACCCCATTTACCCCCCTCCCCCTTCCCCTGTTTTCTCTCCCTTTCTCTCTCTCTCTCTCTCTCTCTCAATAGCAACTCCTATTTTTTCTCTGTACTCCCAGACTGTACCCAAACGACTCGGAACCGAAACCCAAAAACCTTGGAGCAAGGAGGACAATAACTGACCATAGACGGTCTAACGAGATCGCCCTCGCCACTCCCCTCGCTACTCCCGTCGCTTCCCCCCTCGTCCTCAAGTCAAAGGAACCCAGTATTTTGTAGGTCCCTTTCTTTTTCCCCCCTCTGCCATCGCGTCTTTTTTTCTGGCATGACTCGTATTTTTCCCGAGCCGGACATGACACTAACGACCACTGGTAACTGCCCCCCCCCCCGCGCGCGCCCCACGAAATGAAAGGGCGACCACTGACCACTTGCGCCTGATATAAGCTTATGTATATATATGCCCGGGTCATGGGGAGAGCATCATGAAATTACTGGTCAGTTCAATACGGTCGTTGGATGAAAACATAGTGTTTGGACTGGGTTAGGGTTAGGGTTATATTATGGTCGGGTTCCTATTTTAAGATTTGACTTAAAGTCTAGGAAAATGATTGCGTACATATTTGTTACCGCAGCGCGTTCGACTGGCGATTCATAAATCCTGGGTTCGAATTCTGGTGGAGGCTAGAATTTTTTTCCCGGGACTTTAGGGTGTCACTGAGTCCACACAGCTCTGATGGGCACCTGACGGTAGTTGGGATAAAGTAATAGCAGCTAGGCGTTGTGCTGACCACACGTCCCCTAGTATGCCATGGCCACACAAAACTGATGAACGCTGCTTCACCAGCCCTATGGTCAGTTTGGTCCGAAGGGTATTTGACTTACTTACATAACTGTTATGATTCGATCAGCTTTATATTGGAATAAAGATGACAGCAACAACGTGAAAGGAAGTGCCAGTTATATAACATTTGGCTACATCAGTTTAGATAAGCAAAAGTCCCAATATTTGATGGAAAGCTATGGCATGCAAGTTGATTGTGTGGCCACCTCAAAGCTCATCCACCATTAGGCTACTATTTTTTTGTTCACTAGCCGATGTCAGGTATCTATGAGAACCAGGTAGACTCAATGAGACCGCCAATACAACGGGGATGGGAGGTGGGGGAGGGGAAATTGGTATTTAAAAGGAATTTGACACCCCCCCCCCTTTTTGCTTGGCATTTCGACTCCGTGCCATTAAACTACTGCACACTGCACACCATATACAATTTAATAAAAAGTTTTCGGCATAGTCTAAATAAATATTGAAATTTGTTAATATACCAAAATACAAAACTTGAATCAATATTGTGAAACAAAGAATTGTAAAATAAACAAATTTCGTTTGTCGTTTGTCTCTATTGTGTTTTTTTTCTGCTACATGATTGTGTAGCTCACACAAAACACCAGGCTAGTTAAGTGTCATATAACCTGCCATCGTGTGCTATCCTAAGAAGGTAGAACTGGTAATTTTTCTTTGACAAGAATTCACCAAAAATGTTCCAAATTAAAATATATGCTATGAAAGGACCAAAATAAATAAAGGACGAAAATCGGCTCGGACGAATACTGGAGTTGTACTGTTTAGGTATTTGATCTGAGGACAGCATGCAAGCAGTTGAAGGTATAGCGTACAGAAGATGAAATGAATATATCTTACAATTTTCTCATCACGTGTTGCTTGGGGATTCCCCTGTATTTGAATTATTATTTTTAAAGACCGTTATGGTGTCTTACTTTGGTTGACAGGGTGTCAAAAGACGCTGTCTACAAACACCGAGCTACACACTGAGACACCTGTCATTGTTCTCACAACGGTATGTGACCTGACATCATCACTGACTGTAGCGTGAAGTGGCATATGTCAGTCCTTACAGCGAAGCAAGAGTTAAAGTATGTAGTAGACAGATAGATAGATAGAAACTTATAGATAGATAGATAGATAGATAGATAAACATTTAGATAAATGAAAGATAGACTATAGATAGACAGACAAATAGAGAGAGACAGTCAAAAAATCTGAATATAATTTCATTAACCTATTTTGATCAAAAAGTTTAAGTAGAATCTAAATAGGAGCGTATCCTGTAAAAAAAAATCTACGTGCATCAACGCATGAGCTATTAGGTTTATCCCACATTAATGTGGCGTAGCTAGGGGAGGGGGATCCAAATTCGAAAGTCTCCCCGGGCCCCTACTTGAGGGGGGCCCCCAAAGGAGTGTTCGAATTTATTTTTTCTCATGTCACAATGTCAAATGTCAAAATGCAAAATAGGCCAAGCCCCCCCCCCTCCGGGCCCCCAAATCCCTAGCAACGGCACTGCCACATTACTCCTTTTCTAATCACGTGACTCGTCAATTAGGTCATGAAGCCATAAACTACACTACACAACACCCATAAGACATAAAATTCTAAAAATTACAACAAAGTACTTGATTAGATTGTAATTTTTTTTTCCTGTCAATAAATTATAATCTGCCAAAAATGATCGACTAAAAATAAATATTGGATTACTAAAAACTTGAGTACAAAACAGTGAAATATAGACCCGATAAGACTCTTTTATTTCGATAGGTCTACGTTTCATTGCGGAACAAAATTGACAAGTTTGAAGCCTTGGCTCTAAAATATAAAATACAATAATAGAGACAGGCTTATTGTGTGATAGAGCAAGCCGGAGCCCTTGTCAAGTGGCATAACTCTTTTGTCGACCCATTTGTTACAACGAAACTTACCTTTCCTTTTTTTTCCGTTCCTTTCTTTACTGTGTGACTGCAATGGGAGATAATCTAATGGCTAGGAAACACAAAAAAATGTTCTTAAAAAATATATAAAAAGTAACAAAATAATGAATAATAATGATAATATCGCGTAGAAATTGATTACAGTGAAAACTTCTCTTACTGCGTTTGTTATTTTCGTTATATTATAATAAGTGTAGAATGTATAACGGGGAATAAGAAAATGAATTTTAATGAAAGAACTTGAAGAATGTTATTTTCTTTATTAGAGTTTTTGTAGATTGTTATGTCGTTGTTGTTTTATGAGCGACAGTGAACTATGACGACCTTTGAGTTTTGGTGTAAGGGAGTGGGAGAGGAGTGGGGGGCATTACATCGGGGGGGGGGAGGCACTGATTAATGGGCATAAGCCCTGCAGCCGGAGGAATTGACAGGGCCAGACTGAAGAATTGGGGCGCCCCGTGAGACTAAAACCGGCAAAGGGGGTGGGGAGTGGGTAGGGAGAAGAGAGTGGGGGAGTGGGTAATCCTGCTGGAGAACAATGCCTGGACTTTAACTAAGAAAGACGCGGGGAGGGGGTGGTGAAGGGTGGGTAGAGGGGGGGGTAGATTTTGGCAGGGGATCGGAGAAAGGCTTAAAGGGTGAAGCTTTAAAAAAATGAAAAGTAAATTGTACAGAATTGTTCTCCATAGGCCTATTATTTTAATCTTTGTGTAAGCGTGAGTGCTTCGATGGGTGTTTGGTGTGAATGTCTGTAGGTATTATTGGTTGTATGTGGAAGTATAGTTTGTACTATGAACTAAGCTTACCGGTATTGTAATTTTTTTACATCTCTCACTAATCTATCTCCCAGTTCACTTGACTAGCCAATGACTGAACCCATAAGTGAACTATAAGTGTTCAAATCAAATACAAAGATTATATAATTGCTGGAAAAAAATAACATGCAATAGTAGGCCTAGTGATTTTATAAAAAAAAAAATCTTAACGAGATTAGTAGCCTACTGAAGGTGTTAAATCGTTACTTTAGTACTGAAAGTGTTAACTCGTTACTTAAGTAGGCTACTGAAAGTGTTAAATCGTTTTTTTATTACTGAAAGTGTTAACTCGCTACTTTAGTTCTGAAAGTGTTACATCAATAGGATTAGGCTACATGTAGTTCTGAAATTTTCAACTGGTTATAACGTTGAAATACATTTCACTGTTATTGTCTACGGCAATGTAATAAAGACTTGGGTTCGAATCCAGGATAATTTCCTGTTCAATCCGGATCTGGAAGGCTTTCCTATAGTCTACCCAGCTCGAGTGGATAACGGCCAACCCCTCAACCAGGCGGCCTACCAACAAGTGAAATATAACAATCAGATGCCCCAAGATCTGATCGTTGAAAAATGTGGCCCTCCATTCGCCCCCACTGTCTAGAGTCTAGACTAACATCTAAACCTCGGCCCACCCTGTTACTTGTTGCGGCCCAATATGACATCATTAAGACCGACCCGTATCTGGACATCTGTTTTTGTTTCTCTGTTCTCTCCCTTGTCAGCTTATCATTGCATGGGCGAGGTTTCGCTTGGCATAAGGGCATGCAGATACCCCATCCCCCCCCCCCCCCCACACTTTCTTCATCGTTAGAGTCTATCACCATAGACACTCACAAACAGACACAGACACACACACACAAGAACACATACAAGTAGACACACAGAGACACAGACATAGACACACAAGCAGACACACACACACACACGCACCCGTCTTGGGTTATTGCATTAAGTCTTCAAGCCGGCGGCGGGCTGGAACTTTATCACGATCTCGTGTGCGCCTCGTGTCGGGATTGTGAAAGGTCCAAGTTGAAAGGTCAACGAGTAAAAAAGGGGGGAGAGAAACAAAAAATAAGGATTGTCGTTCTTGTTGTTGTGGTTTTGTTTTTAATCTTCCAGGCTGGGGAAACTTCTTGACTTCGAGAGATGGTGTATAGCGATGGTATTTAATGATGGTATTTTGAAGATGGTATTTTGAGGATGCTATTTTGAGGGCGGTAATTAGTGATGGTATTTTTATGATGGAATTTTTATGATTGTAAATAGAGATGGTATGTTGGTGATTTTTGTTCTGGTGGTAACTAGTGATGGTATTTTTGATGATGTTATTAAATGGAGGAGTTTTATGATTGTATTTAGGGATATATTCTGTAATGTCCTTTAGCGATTGCATTTATTGTTGACATTTAGTGATGGGGTATTATTGTGGTATTTAGTCATGATATTTATTGATTGTAGTTACTGAATTGTTTAAATGACGGTATTAAGGTTTATTAATGATATTTAATGATGGTAGCCTAATTAGTATAAAGGTATCCAATGATGATATAATTAAGCAATGATAGTTATGTAACCTATGCTATTTGTTGATTCTATTAGGGATTTTTATTTTGTGATGTTAGGAGATGGCATTCAGTTTTATGATCATTTTAGTTCTGTTTTTCAAAACTATTGTAAACAATGAATGAAACGAGAGATTCAGTTGTTTATTAAGAAAATAGTATCAGGTGTAGATTTGGAAAATAGATTCAAGTGTAGATTTATAAAATAGATTCAGGTGTAGATTTAGAAAATAGATTCAGGTGTTGATTTAGACAATAGATTGAAGTGTAGATTTAGAAAATAGATTCAGGTGTAGATTTAGAAAATAGTTATTTTACGTAGATAGAAAACTTATAGACTGTTCATCAGGTGCACAAGTGACAATGGAATGCCACAACCATTGTAATCTCTGTGAGTTCAGACTTAGCCAGTAATGAATAATACCTTTCTTTTCTAATCTACTTACAGGATTGGTTGAAAACAATTGACCTGTCTAACCCTTGTACTCTTTTGTTCAACAGGATCTGATGGTGCGGTCTCATGCCACAGAGTGAAGGGATTAGGATTTGGGGCCACTCCCCACTCAAGACATTATTTACCCCGATCAACTTAGGCACACTGGTTCATAGGCCCCACCCCCACCCACACCCCAATTCAGTAAATCGATCTGACAGCGTCCGCCAATGAAAGCGATTCGGTAAACTCCGACGAAGCTGCAAAGCCTCACACCAAGCCGCAAAATGTCGGGGATAGATCGGTGTTTGCTTGTAGCCTTTGTCGTCTGGCTTTCGGTGACCCAGCTGACCCACGCCCAGGACACCGCGCAGGTCAGCTTCAACTTCCTGGAGGAGCAGGACGTCGGCACCTACGTCGGGAACGTGGCTTTGGCCAGCAAGCTGACGGACAAGGTCACCCAGAACATCTTCTCCAAGCTGGAATTCGAAATCAGTAACAACAACTATTTCGCCATCAGCGCCAGGAACGGCTCCATCTCATCCAAGACGAGGATAGACAGGGAGGCCGAGTGCCAGAACAAGGAAGTGTGTTCTCTCATGACTGACGTCAATGTGTACTTGAACGAAAGTCCGCCCAGCTTGTACATGTTTATCAAGGTCACGGTCATCATTGAGGACATCAACGACAACCCTCCGAGGTTCGAAAGCAACGTCATCAGCCTGACGACGCCGGAGCTAAATCTCGTAGGCGACCAGCTGCCTTTCCCCCCAGCCGCCGACCCGGACTACGGACAGAACTCCGTGGCGACCTACAGTTTTCAGGATCCGACCAACACTTTCGAGCTGTCCGTGCCCACGGAACCAGGGGGCGCCCCGTACCTTGCTTTGATCATCAAAAAAGTCCTCGACCGCGAGACGCGTGACTTTTACCAAGTGACCGTCACGGCCGTGGACGGGGGCTACCCCAGGAGGTCCGGTTCCGTCATCATCAACATCACGGTCACCGACGTCAACGACAACGCCCCCGAATTCCTGCAAACGTCGTACAACGAGTCCGTACTGGAGAATATCCAGCAGAATGTGCCTATAATGAAAGTCAGCGCCAAGGACAAAGACGCCGGAAGCAACGCGGACATCGTCTACCAGTTCAGCTCTAGAGTCTCCGACAAGGTAAGGAACATTTTCTACATAAACCAGAAAACCGGTGAGATCCTCGCCAAGGCCAAGATAGACTACGAGACGGACAAACAGTTCCAGATCACGGTGGAAGCGGTGGATAACGGATCCACCCAGCTGACGGCCAGGACCAGTGTCACGCTGAACGTGGTGGACGTGAACGATAACGCCCCGGAGATCAACGTGAACCTGTCGCCCACCGGGACGCAGATCCTGGAGAGCCAGCCCGTCGGGACGTTCATCTCGTACATCTCCGTCGTCGACCAGGACAGCGGTGACAACGGGGCGGTGGTCTGCGACATCAACGACGACCATTTCTACCTGGACAAGATGGACTCCAGCCGGTACAAGGTCACCTTGTCCCAGATGTTGGACTACGAAATGAAGCACTCGTACATGGTGACCATCACCTGCCGAGACGACGGTCAGCCTCCGATGTCCAGCTCAAAAGTATTCGTGGTCAACGTCGTCGACGTAAACGACGTACGACCGGTCTTCACGGAAACAACGTACACCGGTTACGTTTTAGAAAACCACCCGCTGGTTGACCCGATACTCACAGTGACGGCTCATGATTTCGACAGCGGTGACTTCGGTAAAGTGACGTATTCTATCGAGGATACATACACGGACTCCTTCAGCATGGACCCGAACACTGGCGATCTTCGCCTGCTGCACGCCTTAGACCGGGAGAAGATACCCAGGTACGAGTTTCACGTCATAGCCCGGGACAACGGCCCGGAACGCTTATCGTCGTCGGCCATCATCGTCATTATCGTCAACGACGAAGACGACAACCCGCCGAGGTTCCCGAACCCGATCTACTTCGGCTACGTGCTGGAGAACCAGCCAATCGGAACGATCGCAGGAAACGTCACCGCCCTTGACCTCGATACTCCGGAAAACACCCTGGTCACGTATTCCATTCTCCCCCTCGGCCTGGACTTTCAGAGCTTCTCCATCAACCCCAGCAACGGCGTCATCAGAACGAAAGAGGTGTTTGACCGCGAGGTGAAGTTCCAGTACCAAATGATCGTCCGTGTTACGGACACCCGGAAGCCAGAATTCTCCAGCACCTGCAACTTTACGGTCATCGTCCTCGACGACAACGACAACTCGCCGGTGATCCAGGTGCCGAGTCAGGAGAACGCCACCTATGTCATCCAGTACAACAGCAGCGTCGGAACCATCATCACCACCATCCTAGCCACGGACAACGACGACCCCAATTCACCATTTTCTCACCTGCAGTATTACATCGAGACGGGTGATCCCGACCACCTGTTCAACTTGAACTACAACACAGGCATCCTGTCCCTTGAGCGCATCATCCGGGCCCAGGACATAAGACACTATCACCTCGTGGTGAAGGCCCAGGACAACGCCGACCCGCCGAGAGTGGACACCCGGCAGCTCCTCATCACCATCAACGGCACCTTCCCTCCCTCCGCCGAGGCCGGCCTCAGCACCAACATCCTCATCGTCGTCATCATCGTCGGCGTCACGGTGATACTCGGGATCGCCATTGCCGTGGCCATCATCCTAGTCAGGAGGATAGACCGCGAGAGGCGGAGTAAAGCGGAGGTCCCTAAGACCACGGAAGACAAAATGTACCACGAGAAGGAAACGAACGTGTTCAGGAACATGTCTGTAGACGGGGAGACCGAGGATTCGAACTCTAACAATCTGAGCAAAAGAAACAACAAAAAGGAAGTCAGCTTCTCGATAGAAGAAGAAACGGACTCACACAACACGAGCACCGGATCCACTCATCCGTTGACCAGTTTCAAAGGCGGCACAGATAGAGGCCAAATGGTAAGTACAATGCCACTGTTAATTTATTTACCCTTTCTCTTTCAACGAGACCGTTGTCGAGGGTTTTTATTATGTTCTTTTAACATTCATCGAGCATATTTATGGACATCTCGTACTTCTGTCCGTCTCTATCTAGACTGTACTTACTCACTATACTTACGTACTGTAAACTTTTGTTTGGTCAAGAACTATAACCTAAATTTGCTGTTATCTTAATTACCATTGCTACTTTACCCTCGCTTACCCCTGGGATGAGTGATAAAGTAAAAAATGTATTACTACTAAAGTGAATACTAGTTCACAATTGAACCAAACTTGTAAAGACTAAATAGTGTTAAAACCACTAACACATAACCTGATCGTCTAGCCCTTCTCTTTCTCTCTCACTCTCCTTTTCTCTCTATCTCTCTTTCTCTCTCTCCTTTTTTCCCCCTCTCATACACACATATAACAAAAAACACTACTCATTTAACCTTAAAGAAGTCTTCATTTTAAAAACCAAATGGGTGCAATTAAATGAATATAAAAATAATTACCTTTTCGGCTTTGTGATTTCATTGAGGCCAATGACTCGAACAGATAAAGAAAGTCACTTTTAATCACTGGATACAAAACTATTATCTCAACCATCAACTTCAATATTCGAACATAAACTCAATAAAGGCGGAATATCTCAAGCACGCTAAGTGTGGTGTGTCCGAAACCCAAAAGATTACACAAAATGTCTTTTTTTCTAAGTTTCATTTCATAGTCATGTCTTATTCTTCAATCAAGGCAACAAAGAATGACATTTAAAAAACAAACGTTTTTTTTTTCATTCATTAATGCTCAACTATGTTATTCTAGAACTTGTTTAATAAAAACTGACATTTTGAATAAGGATCACGAACTTAAGTCCTGGTAACTCTCCCGGAATTGAGGTCAAGTTTCTGTGTAATGTTAAATGGAAAAGCCCTTTCTTTTTCTATTCTATAGCATTCATTTTAGAAGTCTGTCTGGAGACTGTACTCAGTAGAGTGACCAATGTCACTGTCCACTGTTACCGACCAATGTCACTGGCCAATGTCACTGCCCAATGTCACTGGCCAATGTCACTGACCCATGTCACTGACAAATGTCACTGAACAATGTCACTTACCAATGTCACTCAACAATTTTATTGACCAATGTCACTGACCAATGTAGCTGACCAATGTAACTGACCACATTTCACCGACCAATGTCACTGAACAATGTCACTGACCAATGTCGCTGACCAATGTCACTGACCACATTTCACCGACCAATGTCACTGAACAATGTCACTGACCAATGTCGCTGAACAATGTCACTGACCGCATTTCACCGACCAATGTCACTGAACAATGTCACTGACCAAATTTCACCCACCAATATCACCAACCAATGTCACTCACCAATGTCACCCACCAATGTCACCCACCAATGTCACTCACCAATATCACCAACCAATGTCACTCACCAATGTCACCGACCAATGTCACTGACTGACAGGTTAATTGATTGTATGCTAGACATAAAGACAAGTCTGTTGGCATGAGTGTGTGTGTGTGTCTTACTGGCTGTCTTCAAAATGGCTGTCATCCATATAACTTCCACAATATCACAGCGTTCAGTGAAGATATGCAATTCAATTATCACTAGTTTAACACTAACAGCCATAACACCACCCCTTCAATTTTATTTTCGTTTTGAACAGCAAGCAATATTCGATCCCAAACCGTCTACCCCTCTTAGCCAACCCCTACACCACTTTCTATTAATATACACTGGTATTAAATAAAAACTGAATTGAAAAGATCTGAAATAAAATGTTTAATAATATATTGGACCTGTTTCCGGTTGATAACGAATGAGACGTATGAAAGTGAACAGTACCACGTTGCCCAATTGTCATTTTCTAAAAGCAACAAGTGACTTGGCCAGGATTTTTTTTTACCTTAAAAAATGTCAAGTCGCCCTCGATAGCGTCTCGAGATATTGAAAAGGCGGGAAATGTAACGCAAAGGCATGCGAGATGTTTGCTGTCTTCACCACGTAACAAGTCCCGTCTTGAATGTCAAGTTTGATGTGACATTAGACTACTGCAAGGTATCACTCTGACCTGTCATTCGTCTTACTGAAATGACATATGGCTGGGGTGTTTGTTGCAGACATTGCATAGTGGGATAATCCTTCTATCACCTTTGACACGATAAACATGCATTGACATATTGTGTTAGTGACATATAGTTCTATCTGTGCCATTGAGAACTCAGTTTACAAACGTGATTTGAACTACAGAATGGTGAAAAGGTGAAACCTATAACTGAACAAAAGAAATCATATGTCAGGGGGTAAGCAGTTGACATGCCACACTTAACATATTGCACAAGTTAACGGTATATCATGCAACGCTTACGTTGGTGATATGTGGCACTTTACAAAGTTGATGGTATGTCACTTTGTGAACTTTTACATGGCATGTACCACTTCACAAAGTTGTTGGGATGTGGTATAATTTCACAGAGTTGATGGTCTGTGTACCACTTAACAAAGCTGATGGTTGTTATAATTCTCAAAACGGATAGTATGTAATACTCACAACGCTGATGGTATGATGTAATACTTCACAATGCTGATGGTATATAATACTTCACAAAGATGATGGTATATAATACTTAATAAAGATGATGGTATATAATACTTAATAAAGATGATGGTATATAATACTTAATAAAGATGATGGTATATAATACTTCACAAAGATGATGGTATATAATACTTCACAAAGTTGATGGTATATAATACTTCACAAAGTTGATGGTATATAATACTTCACAAAGTTGATGGTATATAATACTTCACAAAGATGATGGTGTATAATACTTCACAAAGATGATGGTATATAATACTTCACAAAGATGATGGTATATAATACTTAATAAAGATGATGGTATATAATACTTAATAAAGATGATGGTATATAATACTTCACAAAGATGATGGTATATAATACTTCACAAAGTTGATGGTATATAATACTTCACAAAGTTGATGGTATATAATACTTCACAAAGTTGATGGTATATAATACTTCACAAAGATGATGGTATATAATACTTCACAAAGATGATGGTATATAATACTTCACAAAGATGATGGTATATAATACTTCACAAAGATGATGGTATATAATACTTCACAAAGATGATGGTATATAATACTTCACAAAGATGATGGTATATAATACTTCACAAAGATGATGGTATATAATACTTCACAAAGATGATGGTATATAATACTTCACAAAGATGATGGTATATAATACTTCACAAAGATGAT
>OX421502.1:9129542-9289542 GCA_949126835.1 Anisus vortex | reverse complement strand
CCATAGTTAACAATTACTTCCAAAATGTCCATAGTTAACAATTACTCCCAAAATGTCGATAGTTAACAATTACTCACAAAATGTCCATATTTAACAATTACTCCAAAACGTCCATAGTTTACAATTACTCCCAAAATGTCCCCTAGTTTAGGCTTACAATTACTCCCAAAATGTCCATAGTTTACAATTGCTCCACAAATGTCCATAGTTAACAATTACTTCCAAAATGTCCATAGTTAACAATTATTCCCAAAATGTCGATAGTTAACAATTACTCACAAAATTTCCATATTTAACAATTACTTCAAAACGTCCATAGTTTACAATTACTCCCAAAATGTCCCCTAGTTTAGGCTTACAATTACTCCCAAAATGTCCATAGTTTACAATTGCTCCACAAATGTCCATAGTTAACAATTACTTCCAAAATGTCCATAGTTAACAATTACTCCCAAAATGTCGATAGTTAACAATTACTCACAAAATGTCCATATTTAACAATTACTCCAAAACGTCCATAGTTTACAATTACTCCCAAAATGTCCCCTAGTTTAGGCTTACAATTACTCCCAAAATGTCCATAGTTTACAATTGCTCCACAAATGTCCATAGTTAACAATTACTTCCAAAATGTCCATAGTTAACAATTACTCCCAAAATGTCGATAGTTAAGAATTACTCACAAAATTTCCATATTTAACAATTACTTCCAAAACGTCCATAGTTTACAATTACTCCCAAAATGTCCCCTAGTTTAGGCTTACAATTACTCCCAAAATGTCCCCTAGTTTAGGCCTACCCAATTACTCCCAAAATGTCCCCTAGTTTAGGCTTACAATTACTCCCAAAATGTCCCCTAGTTTAGGCCTACCCAATTACTCCCAAAATGTCCCCTAGTTTAGGCCTACAATTACTCCCAAAATGTCCCCTAGTTTAGGCCTACAATTACTCCCAAAATGTCCATAGTTAACAATTACTCACAAAATGCCCATAGTTAACAATTACTCCAAAATGTCCATAGTTTACAATTACTTCCAAAATGTCCATAGTTAACAATTACTCACAAAATGCCCATAGTTAACAATTACTTCCAAAATGTCCATAGTTAACAAATACTCCCAAAATGTCCATTTCTCAGCTCAAAGTTTGTAATTGAACAAGTCAGGGTTCGAACTCAGGGCTAAAGGGGAAGCCGAGCACAGAAATACTTTTCCGAACACCTTGGCCACTCTAAATTAATCTCGCTTTATGTGCCATGCACATTTTAATTTTCAAGTACTAGTCTAGATCTATTAACTGATGTGTGTCAGATTTTTTTAAATTACATTGTTTGATAAGGAAGTTGTTATTACAAGTAATTTTTTATAATGGATACATTTGAAAAATTAAATGGATTTACATTTTTTAATTATTTAAATATGACGGGAAAATGTATAATTATGTTGATTGGGTAAAGTACCTGTCTGACCGAATTAATCCATAGGTCCGGTGAAGTAGCGTTCACCAGTTTCTGTGGACACGACACGCTAGGTGATTGTGTGTCCCGCACTATGCACAGATTTACCCCAACTAAGGTCAGGTATCCATTACTATCTGGACACCCTCCAGACCCCGGGAATAATCCTAGCCTGTAACAGGATTCGAACCCGGGACCTTCGGTACGCCAGCTGAACGCGCTGACACAGGGCCACCGTCCCCCCAGGTGAATGTTGGGGGTAGGGAAAAGGTAGTTGCACATTTGGACTTTCAGTGTCAATGTGACATTTTGTTCACCATTTCGAGATTACGAAACGATAGAGAGAGAGAGCGAGAAAAAGATAATTAAAATTGCGAAATACAAAAACACTTTTGTTTTTAATTGTAACTTTTTTTTTCTTATCTTGTTGTCATGAATGTTGTTGCAAACAGTTGTTGAGTTTTTGTTTATTTCGGCAAATGTAAACAATTATAACAGATGTTTGTGGATGTGTGTGTGTGTGTGTGTATGTGTGGGTGAATGTGTGTATATTTTCGCGTGTGGTGTTATCGGGGATCAGAAGGTCAGCTAAAATAAGCCACGGCTTATAGAAAGCGTCAATATCATTACAAATATTTAACCATTGCCGATTGTCAAAAAAAAAATGCAGAAATTGTGAGGAAACTTCAAATTGAACTGTTTTAGTTTCGATTTAAAAATACGATAATGTTGGTGACAGATTTGGGGGAGAAGGGGTTTGAACTTTGAACTTTGAACTGAAATTAAGTTGCTTTAGTGATGGGTACCTGACATTGGTTGGGTTAAAGTAAAGTCGGCTGACCATTGTGCTGGCCACATATCCCCTAGTATGGCCGTGTCCACAGAAACTGGTGAACGGTGCTTCACCGGCCCTGTGATCAGTTTGGTCCGAAGGGTGCTTTACTTAGTGGTCGAACAATCAAGATGATTTAAATCTACTAGACAGTGCAAAACAAAAACAGTTGACGCAAAGTTACAATTTTCAAAGAAAACATATCTGTGCTAGTATTAAAAACAAAAACAATAAGAAATGAAGGAGCGGCGAGGGCAAAATATTTGCGAGTGACTTTGTTCAACCCGCTTGAACAGAGAGAGTCTGCTGTGGCACTATCAGAAACCGTTGAGAAAAACTGTGATAACCACGTGCCTACTGCTTATCTACGAAGGGCCATGCGTTTTCTTGTTATAATTGTATATGATATCGTGATTCAACATGTTATCACTTACCGTTAAAGAAACATGCAGCTGGGAAGCTGGGGAAGGAGTGGTGGGGGTTGGTGGTAAGTGATGACAGGGAAGTGACACACTTGGTGAAGGAGATGTGGTGGATTTGGGGGGGGGGGGGGGGGACGTTTCCCATTTGTTGACCCAACATCTTACAATATTGTTACAGTATTGTCTACACATTTATAAATAACTGATTAAGTCAATATTTGCAATCATAACTCTAAGACCAAACCCTTTAAGAAACAATCTAGGCTTAGGCCCCTAGTCACATTTGTGTGCCAACCATTCAGCTTAGGTCAACATCCAAAAGTAATCAAACTTGATTGGTTCATAGATCATAGATTTTTGTTTTAAATGATTATGAGAACACGATGGTCTAACGAAAAAAACTGACTATGCAAAAAACGTATTGAGACGAAAAATAACATTAACCCTTTGTCTCCATTAACTAGGGGCACGGTGGACGACCGCCAGTTCCTGGGTTTGGATCCCGGTGCAGGCTAGGATTTGTTATAGTATCTCAAGGTGTCCATGAGTCTACCCAGCTCTGTTGGGTACCTGACCTTAGTTAGGGTAAAGTAAAACCAGATGGGCATTGTTGTGGCCACACAATCTTCTAGTATGCCGTGGCCACAGAAACTGACGAACGCTGCTTCAACGACCCTGTGGATCAATTCGGTCCGACTGAATAGTTTACTTTTTATTTTGTTACTCCATCATTAATTTGAGAAAGAAGAATCCATTCGCTACAATAAAAATATTTTTTTTTGTCTGTTTTCTGGTTTTGTTAACTTTTACTATCGTACTTCATAAAAATTCATTTCCGGTGATACTTTTTTTTTGTTATCCGCATCATTTTGCAAGAACTGCCCACACACATTTCTGAAGGAACAAAAAACAACTTCTAGCCAATCACGTAGGTCGCCAAGGGACATAACTCTTAATCATTATGAAATCTGCGGTTTGACAACTTGGCTTCACCGAAAGTCTTTCATTCTCCAGTTTACTCCCCTTCCCCCCACCATTTTTTTTTCTAATTAGATCTAGAACATCTTCTCAGGAGCGCATGCGCTGATTATAATTAGAACGATCTAGAGAGCGCGCCCCCCCCCCCCGCACCCTTTAGTTTCTCATCCCACAGCTTCACCACCCGCGCCCTTGCCCCCCCCCCCGTTACCTCGTTTTCTCCCCCCTAAGGATTTCTCGACCCAAAGTGGAAATATTTTTTTTGAGTTATGAAAGATCAATAGAAGAGAAAGCTTGTGTGACTTGTCATTTTTTGGAGAGAGGGAAGGAAAATGGCGAGGTGATATGGGGGTGTAGTCGGGGTGGGGGCGGACGCAATAACAGAAAGATGACGAGTGAACTGGAAAGGGCGCATGTCGAAGTGGGCGAGGGACGTTGGGGAGGGTGGGAGTTCTGGAAAGAGGAGCTGCCATCTCCTGGGGAATCTAGCAAAGCTACCAACAAAACCTCTCTGACGTCCTCCGCCAGAATCTGGGACGTACAGTGTCATCTAGACATCCTACTGTCGATACTCTTTTGGGGGAGGGAGGCTGGGAGGGGGCTAAGGGTTATTCGGTTTGTCCTCCCTAGAATGAAAGTGGTTAGTACCACGTGACAGTTTCGGACCACAAGTCCACAAGGATTGACCGCATAGTGGACGGTCTGAATATGTTTTGTGTGGTATTTTATATATATATATATTTATTTTTTTTATAATTTTTTTTTTTTTGATATCTTGGTTTTTATTTTGGCAAATTTGTTTTGACCTTACAGATGTGCTTGTAATTTCACATTCCGTAAAACTTTTGTTTTAAACGTGTCTAGGACTATAGGATCTAAAAATTCATAGAATTTTGAGATTTCAACATTCCCTAAAATTTTTAGCTTTAAACATTTCTAGAAATGTACGCTTTAAGCATCCCTAGAATTTTGATACTTTCAACATTCTTAGAATTTTTAGATTTCATTCTTTCTAGAATTTTTCGCTTTAAACGTTTTAAAAAAGTTCTAGATTTTCTTGCTTTAAATATTTCGAAAATTATTAAAAACATATCTCTGTAACATTAAATATTTGCTGCAAGATTTCAGACGCCCGCATTGTAGGAAAATAAAAAGTATATAACGAAGGCTTTATTATGCAACTAAATTTCGTTATAAAGCTGAAGAATTACCAAATAGTCTAACACATCTTGAGTGGAGTGGTTTTAAACAAAGTCATACACACACACAAAGCGGCCATAGATTTAATAGATGAAGTAAAACTAAGATGGACCGCTCCATTTTTAGAGTTAGGTTAAGTTAGCTTAAGTATTGTTGTTGTTTTTCCGCGCGCAGCCAATGACTCCTAAACTTTCCTAAAGACTTACGCTGTATACAACTTTCGATTTTAATCTTAATTTTCCCTTTGAGAAAATCATAAGGAATTACTAAACCGGATGTCTAGAGGACCTAGTTCGATCGGAAATTCCGAAACATAGTGTTTCAAGTTATCAAATAGCAGAAATATCAAAGCAAGCAGTCCATCTTATTATAGTCTTTGGTTTACTGTACTATTTTTTTAGCATTTGTATTGCATAACTCAGATGACTTCGAAACGTATTTCTTTATGTATAATTACTACTTTGCTTACAACCTTGCTATACTAAAGTAGTGATTTACTGCGATTTTATTCGGACACGCCGTAGGTCGCCGTAATATTTCCGACAAAATGCCGCTACTGGTGATGAATATTTATTGCCGGATTACCGCGCTGATGCTATGGTGGCCGCCGTTCAGTAGCTCTGAAACTCTGAATGTATAACTTAGTTTATGGAGACTTCATGCTGACCTCTGCCGCCTTTCGAGGTCATTAGTAGCCATGTCTTTAACTGCCTCGAGATGCGTGTGTGTGTTTGTGTGTGAGTGCTTATCGTGGTGGAAAGCGGAAACAATGATGGTATTTGGTGGGAGATGGTATAGCCACAAGGCTGTAGAAATGGATTTGTCATCAGATAGAATATAGAAGATCGCGATCGATGTCACTGGCACTGGGGGGGGGGGGGGGGAGATGGCGCCTGGATATGTCCTGTCGACCCCCAACCGCACAGCCTTTTGTGGAGGCTTAAGGCCCCATGGCCTACGCCCTGGCAAACAAAGGACGAAATGAGCCCCCACAATTATTAAAAAAAACACATTGTCTTCTGCAGGAGCTACAATCAGCAGCAAGTATGAAGACTTTAAAATTCACGCATCCTTTCTAAAAGTTCGGAAGTGAAATAGTTCATCGAGAGAATGGATTACTTGCACAGCCCTAGATATTAACTCTGAGATAGGAATATAGTGCGAGTAATTCTCACAAAGTGATCAATGGAATGTTGGTTGACTGATTCGTCCAGTCTTTGACTGGTAAACCGTCTACAAATATGAAGTATATTCAGGGCCGGATGAATACCCTTCTGTTTATCATCTAAGTCTCTCTCTCAGCTTTAATATGCCACCACAAAAAGTTATGGGGGAAAAGTTTTTTTAAACCGATCTATCGACCCTATTGCTCCATCAATTCCGTCATCTATTTGTCCCTGTTTGTCATCGCATGATCAGAATGCGCGCAACACTAACATCAATGTTAACAAACATCCGCTCTAGTTATATAATCAATCCCGTCAATACATTGCCAACACACACACACAATAATGTACAATTTAACCACCTTCCCTCTCACGCACACACACATACACACGAGAGCACACAAACGTATTAGCAGACATCTATTTACCGATGACACGACGTGTCGCCCCTCAAAAACAAGGGAAAATGGGAGGAGGGGGGGGGCAACATTCGTTTTTTGTCAATTCTCATCCAAACGATTTGATCGTCTGCCATTACGGGCTGTACTTATATATGAAAACTTTACAAGAAAACAAACATAAAGGAAGTGGGATGTGGGTGGGGGGAGCAGAATGCTGAGCAGAAGGGCGCTGTCATGTGTAAAAGGGGTGCAGGAGAGGGGGGAGGAAATGAAACGGCAGAATATGCTAGCAAACAATCATCATCATATCAAGTACGAAAGAGAAATGAGTGGGGAGGGGGAGGAAGGGAGTGAGGAGCGCTCGTCCTGTCCGAAATTTTTGTTGTGTCTGCAGTGCGCGCGACAATCTCGTGGATGAATCCAAGCAAAATTGCATGACGGGACAATTGTGTATGAGTTTTGAGCATGGCTGAACATTCAAATTAGTTTTTTTGTGTTTGGAATTTTTTTTTCGTATTGTTTTTATTTTTTATTTTTATGGGAGTAATTTCAAATATAGATTTTGTCGAGCAATGTGCGTTCAACCACTTGAACAAATGCTGCCCGATGCCCAAATGCCCAGGAAGCATTCACTCCGAGTTTCAACAATAAAGGAAAGTTAGCGCCCGGAAATCTTGTAGAGTCGATCATTTGCTTATTGAAGTTTGTTGATTTCGTTCTTGGCTTTTTGTTATTTAATCATTGAACAAACATTAACTTCCGCTTAGGGTTTGGGATAATTTTTACCCAAATCCTTACCTCAATGCTATTTCTTTTTTTAATAAAAGAAAATATTCATACAATTTATTTAATCACCTGAAATTAAAAAAAAATTGTAAAGTACCAATGCAGACCTTGAAGGATGGTGTCTATAAAATATAGGAAACCAGCTATCTGTGGCCACCACCACATACAGGGGGATTGTGTGGACAAAACAATGCCCAGTACCGAAATAATTGCAGCCCCCCCCCCCAACAAAGCTAGGCCAGGCACAGGGGTGACCGTCCAAGTCTCGGGAGAGAATTCTGACCTTTAACACCTGATTCGAACCTAAAGCTTTTTTAATGGCGACAGGAAAGCTCTATTTATGTATGCCACATTTGAGCGTCACATTGATCAGTTAATAGTATAGGTGGAAACTGCTAGATCAGAAAACAAGGGCTGCATAAGCTTAAGTCTTCTAGATTAGCTAAAACTGCTAGATTAGCTAAATACTGCTAGATTATCTTATACCTGCTAGATTAGCTAAAACCTGCCATATTAGTTATAAACTTTTAGATTAGCTAAAAATGCTAGATTATTTAAAACCTGCTAAATTAGCTAAAACCTGCCAAATCTGCTATAAACTGTTAGATTAGCTAAAACCTGCTAGATTAGCTAAAACCTGTTAGAGTAGCTAAAACTGCTAGATCATTTTAACTATAAAATAATTTATAATTTAACCTCGAAACGTCAAAGTATAGTAGGCCTACTAAATAATACCTGCCAGTGCTGCCACCCATAAATTTCCTGAATGTTTTTTGTCTGTTTTTTTTAAATAGTTTTCTTTGAGTAACAATAAACTAAAGTTTATGAAAAACCTAAGACATTACTCCTAAGACATTACTAACCTAAGTCCAATTTCTCTTTTCAATGACCCGTCCACGTCTCACACCTTGACCTGTCTATTTCCCCCACTTTTTCTCCTAACATTTTGTCTTTAGAGAGTATTCCCCCCTTTTGCAATAACTGCTATCCAATGGCGCGCTAGCTTTTTTTATATTTTAAACAAACAACTGGTAAAACTCAACCGTTTAAGACCCCATTGAACAATGCTCACAAAATCTAATCATAAAACATTTAAGTCCTGAAATCTTTTCACCCGCGTCTACGTTATAAGGACATAGTCCTGAGGGCTTGCGGGGACATTCTCTCTTAAACAGTTATGATATTTAGAGAGAGAGAGAGAGAGAGTGGGGTATTTTTTTTTTTTCTCTCTTCATAGCAATAAGCAAACAAAACAAGGTCAGGTTTTTCCGCCATCCCTCTCTTCATATCGCAGTTGCCAAATTGTATTGCCATATTAATTCTAAAGAAAATTCTCACCCCGCGGGTACAGGAGAGGGGAAAAAAAATAGAATAAAAATGTCTACCCGTGACACTTAGCGGAGATCACTCAGCCGTGACCGTACCCTTAGTCGTGTCTGTGAGTTGGCATGTATGTATGTATGTGTGTGTGTTTTGCGACCCTCGGTGTATGCCTCCATGAAAGTTGATCATTCTACACACACAGTATGCCCGTACATTTAGCCGAGGATCTCTATTCAATACGATGGTTAGCTTAGCTCCTGATGCTATGCATGATATAGAATGTAGTTAGAGATTCACCCTCCCCCTACACACACACAATTCATGTTTGCATATTGTGTGGTTTCGTGGGAAACGTGGGAGTGAAAGACATTCGGTGTGTGTGTGGGCGGGGGGGGGGGGGCTGAATCAGGAAGATATTTGAACGTTCGTATAATATTTGTCTCGTCATCTGATCTCCATTGCAACGAACAACAAGGAAAACAAAATGGCGTATAAACCTCAAGGTGACCTCTGGCACGATTGCTCTTTTCTTATATATTACAGACGCTCCTTCTATAAAGAATATTATTGCGTCCTACGCTCATCCCTTGTCCGAGTCTAAGTCTTTTGCATCTTTATATGTTTTAAAAGGTGTTTAGTTAGTGGTTTTCCTGGTTTGTTCAGGCAACCCATTCCATGCCCGAATGCCACTCAGGAGGAAAGAGTACCTATATGCATTTGTTCTCGCATAAGAAATAAGGAAAGTGTTTTTGTCTTTATGTTTATCTGAGCAACAGGCTCAAAACGATCTGTAACCACGTGCTTCTGGTAGGCATGCTAGAAAACGTAGGCGGAACTTTTCAAGTCTGTTTTTGGCGAAGGAGTTACTTGTATAAAACGCAACTTATTGAAACATCTAGTTTAGGTAGAACTGCGTCTGACATAGGTTGTGACATCGACGATACACAACAGTAACAAATTCATGTCAGATAGTTGTCATAGCTTGTGGACTACATGACAGGTCAGGCCTATGACATAGCTTGCGATATTGACATATACTGTGTTATGTCGGATCTTTTGTCTTCGTGGCTTGAGACGGTGGCACTGATACAGGTGACATTAAAACTCTAGCAAAAGTAGCAACGCTACAGATGCCATTTAACCTTTCACCTGAATAGGGTCATCAGAGGTCAACCCGCCTTAGTTTTTTTCATTTTGTTTCATTGCGACCATCATTCATTCAATATGATCCTTAAATAGAAATTGTTTTTTTAAGATACTTATTATATCATAAGAAGTTGTCCCAAAATGACGTCCACATAAATAGCATAGCATAGCACAATATTGACATCCGTATCTTTAACCATTATTTAAGATAAGATAAGATTTCAATAATTGTTGTTTACACTGCTACATGACATGACAGAGCAGACTTGTATAAAACACTCGTACCATAGTAAGATTTAGTTTACCATAAATACCTTAGACTTTATTGCTCATAAACTACCTTGGGATTATAACATGTTGACACCTTCGTACCTTTAATCCCTGTAGATAATCCATTCGGTTGATTTATATGGATTGATCCAGAATGTGAGAATTTGTGAGGCCGGCTGGTTCTGCGGGTTAGCTCACAGGGCTGTCATCAAACCGTGCTGGGTTCCAGCCCTGCCGCCGACCAATCCCCGCCGCCATGCAGTAGATTTGGGGGCCTAGTGGACGTAATAATCTTCTATCTAGAAGGAACGTCTGTCTGTCAAGCCTATAAGTCATGTCATTGGAAAACAATGAGTTGTGGAGTGGGATGAAGGGGGCGGTGTGAAGGGGGGGGGGGGGAGCTTATACCGTAGCTTAAACATGAGTGACGGGTGGTTTATGCTTATTACGTAATAGTAGATTTTAAAAACTCACACTAAATCCCAATGGCAGAAGGCGCTGGCCAATTATAATTATGAAAGTTTTACTGGACTTTAAAATGAAATTTAATTAATATAATAGAACCATTAAAAGCCTGGTATGGTTATCTATATAACTATCTATCTAGCCTTTTATCTCATTATAAATATTTATCTAATAGTTCTATCTTTTCGTCTATCTCTCTGTTTTTTATATCTATATCTTTCGTTGTTTATATATATTTATCTATATAATTATTAATCTATCTATCAATAAAACTCTATGGTGCTATTTATCTACCTCTCTATCTATCGATTCATCTACCTCTCTAACGAACTGTCTGTATCTATCGACCTATCTATATACTATCTCTCTATCTCTCTAACTCTTTATTTATCTATCGATCTCTCAATCTCTATTCTCTATCTATTTATCTATCTATCTGCCATAATGTGTATGCATGTATTCCACTAAGCCATTCGTTTGTCTCGTCTCCCCTATCCAACCTAGCACAATGCGTATCCTAAGCAAACGAAATCTCAAGACAAAATGGAAACTTAAGATAGGCATCTCGAAACTTCATTTATAACCCAGAATATTGATCATACAACAAAAATATCCAAATGTTAGTTTCTGTATTTGTTGGTTTTTATTTTCTCTTTACATTGTATATTTAAACAATACAGGGAATTATGGGAATGGAAAGAATAGGGGCAGCAATGAAGCCAAGGGGAGATACAAAAACGCGATTAAACATGGGTAGATAATCCTTGCACACAAAACTTAATTTTGCTTTGAAACCATGCAACTCCGTGAATTATCCCCCTTCCCCATCCCAACACACACTAAGTGTATTAGTTAACTGTTAACTCAACCGGTCTCCAGAATTATTGACCTCCATAGATCCAGACTTATCTGCCCCTGGAGTTAACTACGTATTCTTTAGATCTCTTCGCCGGACCCTTTGGGTAAATATATGCTGTACTCACCCTCGCATTCGCTAAACCGTTGACCTAATTTCTTGACCTTATTTCGCCCACGTCATCTCGACTCGAGACCAATTTTATATTTGAAAAAAAAAATTCTTTGGAATTTTTATTTATTCTATATTTTCTTCTCCCTTAAACCATCTTTGGAAGATAAATATGTCAATATTGGCCAATGGGAATACATAAGTCGATAGTTGGGCAAATGAGAAAGGGTTGAAACTCTGAAGACACATACCATCTCCAAGCCCATACCATCACTAAAACTCTTGCCATATCTCGTATTCCTTACCATCTCCTAGACTCCTAGTCCATACCATTATAAAGTAAAGTATCCCGTTGGACCAAATTGATCCATAGGACCGGTGAAGCGGCGTTCACCAGTTTCTGTGGCAACGGCATGCTAGGTGATTGTGTGGCCAGCACTATTCACAGCTTCACTGGACCTATGGATCAATTTTGTCCGATGGGTACTTTACTTACATTGATCAGAGTAACTAAACTACGTGACATGGGCAACAGCATGTATCACGTGACATTGGCAACATCAACATGTATCACGTGACATGGGCAACAACATCAACATGTATCACGTGACATTGGCAACATCAACATGTATCACGTGACATGGGCAACAACATCAACATGTATCACGTGACGTGGGCAACAACATCAACATGTATCACGTGACGTGGGCAACAACATCAACATGTATCACGCTAACCTTCTAGTCACGAGGCTATACAATCTTTTTAATAATTGGTTTTCTGTAACAATTACTCCCCCTCCCCTCCGCCCCCACGTATTCCACCCCCCACCCCCCCCCCCACCAACGCCATTTGTGCACGTGCACATTCTAATTTCTGCCAAACAGCAGAACTGGTAATCTAAAAAAAACAAACACCATGAATTGTGCAGAAGATAATGAGTTGCTTGTAGTTTTGTTAATTCCTCTAATTATCCACGTATGCATGATTCAACCAGCGGCGCTCACACTGTCTCACATGTTCCCAGTGTAGCTTATATAACCTCTTTCTGTGTCCCACTCTTTCTCTGACTTTCTCTGTCTCTTTTATCCCCTCTTCTATCTCTCATTTTTTCCGTCTCTTTCCCTATCTTTCTCTCACTCTTTCTTTTTCTCTTTCTGTCTCTCTCTCTCTTTCTCTCTCAATTTATTTGCGTGTTTCTACCTCTTAATCTTTCTGTCTCTCCATGTTCCCCTCTCTGTCTCCCTCTCTGTCTCCCTATCTATCCATGTATCTGCATGACTATCTCTTTCCCGCACTGTTTTGTTTTTCTCAATATATCCTTCTCTGTCCTTCTATTTTCTGCGTTTTTCTGTCTGTCTTTCAGTCTCATCATCTATTTCTCTCTATATCTCCGAACACACCCCTTATCCCCCCCCCTCTTTTTCCCCCTCTTTGTATGCCTTTAATCAACAAAATTTAATAAAAACAACAACAATACGAACAATACGTATTTAGGAATGAATCTAATATGTTTTAATGTTTACGAATATAATTTTGGGTACAAAAATAACAACAACACAAGACAGGAAACATTAAAGGAATATTATGTGTCTGAAATTAGCAGACATCAAGTAGAGAACTCCCTGAGGGTGAGTGCTAATAACGTACATAATGAACGTGCTGCTAATTTTCAGCTCTAAAGTTTCTCTAGACCTATGCCTTTATGTGAGTGAGTTCGCTCGTTCTACTGGAGATTGTTTAGTGCTTTCATCGATTTTAATGTTATAAAAAAGATCATTAGAGTAAAACAAAGAAAAAGCGGTATGGGGTGGTCGCCGTCTTTGCATTTTGTGACAAAGTCAACCCCCTCTTATGCATTAGTTTAAATGTGTTTTAAAGGCGGATTGCTAAGCCAGCTAGTTGTGTGGCCAACACAATGTCCAGTAGCTGTAAAAGCTGGTTAGACCCAGTGGTAGAAATCCTCGTTTAGTTTCTGATCTTGGCGCCTTCGGATTATCGATTCAATGATCTATCCCTCGAGCCACCGGGTCCCATTAAGTTTATGAATGTAATTCAAAATATTTTGGTCTTAATGTTGTCTAAATACTTTTTATCCCCACTAAAACTAATGACTAAAGAACAGTTAGAAGAATTCTAAAGCCACAACGGGTTTCCAGACATTTCTTTGTCTCCACGAGCGTTCCAACGCCCTTTCCCTCGCCCTTCCACCCTCCGCACACACGCACAAACATGGGGCACCAACCGACCAATAACGGAACTATAAAACGCTTTTCTGAGCATTGATCTCTGGGTTGAAATCTCTAATCCAAGGACCATCACTCTGTTTCGCTTCTCACGGTGATTGTCAGGTCCCCAGAGTTGTTTTCTCTTGATTTTATACCACAGACTAGAACTATATCATTTGTGTATTTACTCTTACATAGAGACGGATTGGGGGAAAAACGTTGTTTTTGAAAGTGGGGGTCGGGGTGGATGGGGATATAGAGGGGCAAGCGGGAGTTACGCCCATTGATGACTAACGAAGTCTATTGGAGTTCATACAGTCATTGGGAGGAGAGAGTTCTTGTATGCTAAACATAAATGGAGTAAGACTGTCCCCGTTTATCAAAGTTGGTTTTATGTCGGTTATATGAGGCATTCCAAAATAAGTCCACTAAATCCCAGCTATCTAACTGTCGGTTATGTAAAGTCAATGATTGGGCCTACAATGTTCCATGACTGACACAATGTTCCATGACTGACACAAGTTCCATGACTGACACAATGTTCCATGACTGACACAAGTTCCATGACTGACACAATGTTCCATGACTGACACAAGTTCCATGACTGACACAAGTTCCATGACTGACACAATGTTCCATGACTGACACAAGTTCCATGACTGACACAATGTTCCATGACTGACACAAGTTCCATGACTGACACAAGTTCCATGACTGACACAATGTTCCATGACTGACACAATGTTCCACGATACAATGTACAGTGACGGATACAAAGTCTGTTTGTATGTGAATCTCTATCCGTCGGTCCGTCCACCCATCCATATCAATCCATTCATCCATCTATCCATCTTATCTATTAGCCTTCTTTCTTTTTATCGATCTTTTTAATCTGATCTCTCTATCGACCTTTCAGTCCATCTTTCTATCGGCATAGCTCGCTATCCGTGTCTATCCATTTATCTGTCTATACATCTATCTGACTAAGCTTCTACCTATGTGTTGATCAACCTGTCTCTGTCCATAAGTCTGTCTCTCTGTCTACTCTCACAATTTACCTCTACTGTATGCGCGTCTGTCTCGACTTCACAAATTTTATACAAAACAAACTAACGCATTCCAAATCAAACAAAAAAAAACATTCTTTCTTTATTTCGAAGATCGATGACAATATTTCAACTCAAAATCCAAAAGTCTAAAAGTCCAAAAAAAAACTGCAAGGGAAAAAAAAAAGCTCATGACCTAGACGACCTTGTGACCAAAAACATACAACAGTTTGACCTCATTTCTGCCGAGTTACCCAATTTTGTGGGTGTTTCTACAGGGGAACTGGGAGCGCTAGACGGGAGGTGGGGGGGGGGGGCAACCGACGTAATAAATAACGTAATTGAGAGGTTGGCGGGGTTGTGTGTGTGTGGGGGGGGGTAAGGAAAAGTCGATTATTTTTTTACAGTAAGAACAAAAAATGCCTAAATTCAGATGAAACAATTTGTTCAACTTTCTACACAACAATAGCTGCGAGGGGAGCAATTTCTATAAAACTCCCCGCACACACGCCCTTATTCCTCCTTTTTTTTTCCATCTGTGCTCCTTTCAGCCCTGCGCCATGAAAATGTTAGCGCCCTCGGCTAAGCCCAGGCTGTGACAAACGGCTAATTTACAATGTCTGTGTGGGCGCCGTTCTGAAAGCTTTCTCCGCTCCCCACCCTCCACCCACCCCCACCCTCCCCCCCAGAAAAAAAATTCAGAAGATTTTTTCTGTCTTTCTTATTCATTGAGTCCGTTACGTAGACTAAAAGAATTCAACATGACGGACAGACGGGACAGAGACTTTCTGTTTACTATTCCGCCCCTCCGCCCCTCCGCCCCTCCGCCCTACGCCCTTCTCATTTTTTTGTTCTTCGTACGGGGAGCGAGGGAGAAAAACTTAATCGATCTTGTTCCGCGCCCCATTTTACCTCCCCCCCTCCGCCCAATCTTCTCACACGCCCGAACCCCCCCCTCCCCAATTTCTTCCATACATTGCTCCATACCCCCCCCCCAACCTTCGGTCCCCCGGTATTCACCATACCCGCTCCCCTCGCTTATATCACATCCTGAAAAAAAAAATTTCAATACTTTCAGTAGCTTGGAGAGGGGAGGGGGAGGGGGTGAGGGAGTGAGATGGATTCCTCTCACAATCTTGAACAATTTGATTTACTTCTCAGTTCCAGAGAAATAAGAAAAATGTAAACTAAGGCAGGGGGGAAGGGAGAGAACTCCTTGTTTTTTTTTCAGGAATGAAATTATTTTTACTCACTCATTCCCGATGGTCAGTAAGACTTACGGCTCACTTTCATTCTCAATTAGTCTAGTTGGTTGGCTTGTTTGTTTGTGGTGGTGCCAGGAAAAAGGTTGTTGTTGTTGTTGTTTTCTTCAAGAAGTAAAAGTCAGGTAGCTGGCAGCGAACTTCACAACGAACATTTAAACACACAGAGTCGCAGTTTTGAAATAGAAATAATAATGTCTAATAGCTTCGTTTGAAGTTCCAAGAAATGTCCAATAGCTTGGTTTAAAGTGATAAGAAATTTCTAAAAACTTGGTTTAAAATGCCAAGAAAAGTCCTATAGATTGGTTTTTAGTGTTAAGAAAAGTCCAATAGTTTGGTTTAAAGTGCCAAGAAATTTCTCAAAGCTTGGTTTGAAGTGCCAAGAAATGTCAAATATTTGGTTTGAAGTGCCAAGAAATGTCCAATAGCTTGTTTTATGAAACAAGAAAGGTCAAATATTTGGTTTGAAGTGCCAAGAAATTTACAATAGCTTGGTTGTATGAAACAAGAAAGGTCAAATATTTGGTTTGAAGTGCCAAGAAATTTACAATAGCTTGGTTGTATGAAACAAGAAAGGTCAAATATTTGGTTTGAAGTGCCAAGAAATTTACAATAGCTTGGTTTTATGAAACAAGAAAGGTCAAATATTTGGTTTGAAGTGCCAAGAAATTTACAATAGCTTGGTTTTATGAAACAAGAAATGTCAAATATTTGGTTTGAAGTGCCAAGAAATTTACAATAGCTTGGTTTTATGAAACAAGAAATGTCAAATATTTGGTTTGAAGTGCCAAGAAATTTACAATAGCTTGGTTTTATGAAACAAGAAAGGTCAAATATTTGGTTTGAAGTGCCAAGAAATTTACAATAGCTTGGTTTTATGAAACAAGAAAGGTCAAATATTTGGTTTGAAGGGCCAAGAAATTTACAATAACTTGGTTTATAGTAGGTTTCGTCAACCTACGCCACGCGTGCCTTACTTGGCACGCAGAGCGATTATCAGTGTCACGCTGAAGACCCCCAAAAAGTCAATTAAAGTCTTTCCTACAATTGTAATCTGGTGGTAATCTGGAGGTAGTCTGGTTGTAATCTGGTGGTAATCTGGTGACAGTGGTTGCTTTTGATTTTTTCTTCTCACATGTCCGAGAAATTATACAAAAGGCCCTTTTCAACGCTGGACATACCATCAAAGAGAGCATGGAGGAAAGAACAGCAACTAACTTTCGGCCCATTACTGAAAATAAAAACTCGTCCTTGTGAATATTGATTGTCAAGTCTGAAGTCCAATAGTCTTAGTTTAAATGAACGTCAGTCACAATAAAACACTATGGTTTAGGTCACGTGGGTATAGGTATATGTAAGAGGGATGGCCTCCTCTCTTGTCAATAATCTAAGAGCTCTTTCCACTTGACAACGCCGAAAGTTGACAATAAACTCCGAGAGACTCCGCAGTAAACAGTTTTGAAAACAGTTCAGAGAAATAAAGTGAACAATCAGTCCTCACTCTAAACACTTGAACTGATAAGAGATTTCTGTGTGTGTGTGTTATTTAAGGTCAGCTATTGTACACTGCTATTGTGGTGAGTGGCGACAGGGGGAACTCTTTGAACAATCACTCGCTTGGCTTTGTATTTTATCTGGCAAGTTATCGTTCTTGTGTTGTTGGCGTTGGAGTTTAGGGCCTTGTGAGACGACTACAGAGTTGTCCTTCTTATTGGCGTCTTTGGCGTGGAATATGCTACATATTTGTGACAGATATTCTTAGACTCGGTGATACAATGTAGGCCTACAGTGACTGATACAAAGTGATACAATATACGGTGAATAATACAAAGTCAATGATACAATGGACAGAGACTGATACAAAGTCAATGATGCATTGGACAGAGACTAATACAAAGTCAATGATATAATGGACAGAGACTGATACAAAGCCAATGATACAATGGACAGAGACTGATACAAAGTCAATGATACAATGGACAGAGACTGATACAAAGCCAATGATACAATGGACAGAGACTGATACAAAGTCAATGATACAATGGACAGAGACTGATACAAAGTCAATGATACAATGGGCCGAGACTGATAAAAAGTCAATGATACACTTATACTTATTAACAGTCTGGCAATAACAAATAACCATATGATCCGTGATTGATTTGAATTAAAGTTGATAGAGAGATACAAACTAAAAAGTAATTCACTATACTCAACCAATAATACAATAGCACAAGCTTAAACAAACTGTCAATTAGTGTTTATGATAATATCTTATAGATTATTTATAATTTGTCCATTCCCGTATGTCTTTACGTGTCTGTTGATCTGTCCATCTAACGTACTATTTAAAGCTGCGAAAGTCTGCCTAAAATCTAAATCTTCGTCTATGCAACTAAAAAAAGTTTGTATATGTTTGTATATTTCTTATATGTTTGTATATGTTTGTATATTTCTTATATGTTTGTATATGTTTGTATATGTTTGTATATTTTTAATATGTTTGTATATGTTTGATCCTGCGTGTTAGTCTGTCCGGGACAAAACATGTTTGGTAGTTAATATATTTCATTCACTCCTTCCTTGTTTACCTCTTTAGGCTACCGCACCTCTCCCCCAAAAACTATCCAGAATTAATACGTACATGACCCCAATATTCACCTCGTAAACTGTTAAAAGTTAAATCTAATTAAAACTCTAGATTTGTAGGCAGACCCCCATAAAGAATCCGACTGTTTATGAACTCTCTCTTTCCCTACCGATATATCACCATGTCACTTGTACTTTATTTGGTTTATAAACACCTCAATAGTTGCATAGTCCACACAAAATCAGTGGTCTCTATGTTATCAAGCACTTCATGATAACTATAAGTACTTTGTGTATAAAATCCGTGGGGATCTTTTTATAGAGCGATAAGAGAAATTGGGGAAGGGGGGATACGCGTTACAGATGCGGACAAGTAAGTTGTGAGGGGAGATGAAGGGGTAGTGGAAGGAGGAAGGGGTGCGCTGCTGCACAAACATGAAGTCTGGGGGGGGGGGGGGGTACCTAGGCCCAGTAATTTTGATTCCCAGGGTCTAAGTGAAGGGTGAAAGGGCGAGAGTGGTTGGGGACAGGACCTGGGAGTGTAGGAGGAGGGTAGAAGGAGGGAAGGTGTGTGATGAAGGGTGGGTGGGGGAGAATCAGATTTTTATATGATAATCTGCAAGTACGTAGGAGAGTTCAAAATGCCTGACAATACCGCAACACCTGCCGCTTAATGTGTACGTGTATGTGTGTGCCTGTATGTGTGTGTGTGTGTGTGACCTCGGTGAGAGTGTATATCAGCGGTGTCAACTTTACATTGACACGGCGTATATTGACACACTGTCAAAATGTCTATAGCAAAAGTAATACGATTGCAGTTTTTGCGTTATTTGTTTTTGTTTTTGGTGTTTTGTTCTATAAGAAAAAAAAAACAACAACTGTACATATCACTTGAAGTATGCACAATCTAATTTTATGTTCACGACTCATGGATTCTAGCAGTGACGACCACAGAATAGGTATACCTATTCTGTGGTTACGACGAAGTAAATTTGGTATGTCCCACTGCGTCTGTTCTACTTAAAGCAAAAAGAAATCGAAAACGAAAATGGTGGGTTAAACCTTGGATCGAATGAAGAAAGATTTATGGAGCTTACAATGTTCTTTTAAGCAAACTGGACGATTTAATAGCAGCCATCTTTGTTTACTTTTTTTTAACTAGGCTAATTATCTCATGATCTAATTCCGCTTCCCATTGGCTGACACAGCTTCAATCAAGAATCGTGACTCCAAATTTTAGAACATGTTCTAAATATGTGAATCATCGGGAATCACTACTGAAACTGAATTGTTTCGCGCGATGCCACATTAGAAACGGGGAGAATCATCGTGATTTTTTAATTCAATCGCAGCGAATCACTGATTTTGCTTCTAGTGTGGCTTAGCCTTTAGTTGACAAATCTAACACTTACCCTAACCCGCAGCGGTGGCCAGCTCATGGCCCTGGGGCTGAATTCCGGCACGCTGAAAAATAATATTCAATCGGCCACCAGTACAAAAGAAATAACTTTGTCCCTTTAAAAAAAAAAAACAGTTTTCTAGTGGTCAAGATTCAGTAATACCTTCTACTAAACTTTGTATAACTGTTTATATAGCAAATACAATTATAGTTGGTCTTTTTAACTTCATAACAATTAACATTATTCTAGAATTCCTTTATTCTATATTCGTATAACAAATACGATAACAATAGAGTTTTTATAGTTGTAGATTGAAAATAAATATGTTCTAAAATGGTGTAGGCTCTAGTGTAGGGCACTTCAATATTTTAGCCGAATCTAGACATTGAATTTGTGTAGGAATATTGAGAACTATTGATAGTCTGAATATTCTTCAATAGTACGATAGGATAAAAACTGTAGACGCGAACGACATGCGGATGCTTTATGCAGACGACACAATTATATTTTTCATTCAAAGGACATTTAAATACAATTTTAGAAATCACAACAAAGACTTTTTGCCAAATGTTTCCGTCTTGTAGCTTAAACAAATATTCAATTTTTTTTTTCACTGCAAATGTCTGCTGCTTTTGTGTTTTAATTATTTAATTATTATTCTTTGGTACTCCGGGCATGCGCACAATGCACAAACCAGCGCGCGTGACAATACGTCATTATGTTGTTCAGGAGCTTTTGGTTTAGAGATTATATACATTGCAGTAAAACTAACGCTGTGACGTAGCGCATGAACTATGGGCGGCAAAAAAATTCTAGGCAGCAGACGTGGGGGAGATAAGCTGATCAGAAAAAAAAAAAAAAAAAAAAAAAAAGAAACCATAAAGGAATGAAGAAAGAATGCAGTAAAGGAATAAATTGGAGTCATTAATTATCAAAATGTGCCTCTAAGGTGACTCATAAGACTTCACTAAAATGTTGCTAGTCATGGATCGTTTCATTCCAATCAGGACATTTTTTTTGTTCAAGTTCTAAGCACTCTCTATTCTAAACCTAAAACTTCAAACACACAAAAACAAATTTAAAGTGTTTTTGTTTTGTTTCTTTGGCTTTCCAGAAGGTTCCCAGCGCCATAGGGTTTCGTATTTCGTTGTACAAGACCAGATGGTTTTCAGGAGGGGGGGGGGGGGGCAGACTTTGGAAATAAAGAAACAAAGAGAATGAAGGGAGTTAAACATATAATTGAAATGCACAGAGTAAGCAAGGGGGATGGGTGACTGGTTTGTTTACTTAGATCAATACAAGCTAGTTGAGGAAAATACCTACTGGGGTTAATTTCATTGTTTTTTTCATGTTTTATACTTTAAAATACGAGAAAGCCTTATATGAAAAACGGGAAATCTGTATATGAAAAACGAGAAAGCAGTATATACTTCTATGTGAGTTACTTGTGATTATTGTTTGGCTCAGCAGTGAAACGTATGAAATTCGGAAACATCTTTGCCATCTAAATATCTATCAATCTAAATATCTATCTGCCCACCTATGCAACCAGTTGTCTATTTATCTGTATTTACTTATGAATATATGTATATACTTTCAACTGCCCATTCGTCTGACCGACCGACTACCCAATTTATCAATCAATCTATCTATATATCTGTCTGTCTGTGTATCTCTCTCTCTCTCTCTCTCTCTCTCTCTCTCTCTCTATATATATATATATATATATATATATATATATATATATTGTTACGTCCACAATCCCCTTGTGGCCAGAGCTGTGTAGATCTTGCTGATAATTCTCGTTAGTCCTAGGGGAGACTTTAATTATTAGTATTTATGTTTCAGTATTACACGAACTCTTCTTATAGTCCTGGGCGCAAATTCAGTATTTGTATTCCAACATTTCCTCTCTTGTAAATTATGGTAGTAGATAAATCTTATAGTAATGTATACAACACAATAGGATAGTAACTTGACAAAGAAGCTTCAGTGTAACTGTTGTTGATAGTTTATTTCAGGTGGTATGTTCAATATATACAATATATCTATTATGTACAGTTAGAATAAAATAGTGCAAACACAAACGTTCAAAGGAACATCTTTTGAAACTCTCTGTCTTTCAGACAAAACAAATCATTAAATACTATCCGAGTGGTGCAAGGGATAGACCCACTACCAGTAGGGGTGAAAATCATGGTATCATTACAAAACTCATAACAAAAACGATAGGAACTTCCCCTATTAAATAATGAGTCGTTCCCAGACTCTGAGAATTTGAGATCAACACAGAATCCCAGCATTACCTAGAACCTTTCGTTTTCCTACTAAACGTCCTCATATCGCGTGTAGTAAGAAAAGAGAGAGAGAGGAGAATAAACATTGCGTGTTCCAATTCTTGGAAAAACAATATACATGACACGCCCCCACCCAATGAAAGAAATAATGTACCATAATTACCCAAGTAATACTCAACATGGTACATTTTTCGTACTTAACACTATCGTTTTAATAACCAACAATCAATGGAAGATTATTAGACAATTTAAGCAAACATGGCTCACTGGCACAACTAAATTATAAAAAGTGTCACTACCCAATGGTAATTGTGATTATAACGTGATGGACAAATATTTCACCGTTAGTATTAATATTAACTAATGTCTCAACAAGTACAAATAATTCAAAAATATTCTAGTCATTCTTATTTTAACTATGTACAGTTGTGTGGATTTCCACCAAAAATTTGCAAAAAGTTTTAATCTATTAAACAAATATAACATTGCTCAAACTCTTGTCAATTTCCAACAGTTTACTTCTAATATACAAACCAAAAGATAAGTAATACATAACTCGAATCAAACTATAGGTTACTTCCCCTTTAAATTACAGTGTCAACTTGACATTAACAGGGTGCATACCTAAGATGATGATACTTCCCCTTTTCTCAAATATGAGGAGAAAATACGCTCTAGTTACGATTACTACAGTAATCTCAATATTAAAATGTAATCCACTATTATGCGTTTTTGGCAAATTTAAAAGTTTAATATAAAAGATTGTTCAGGGTTGAATGAGTGCCCACCTTTAGGTACCTTTGTTTCCCTCCATTCCCGGATATATGGAATATATAACAACCTATATACAACATAGTGAATATCCACTAGTTTTTCCCATTCTATTACCATGATATAACAATTTAGCAATAGTTTTCCAATATTATCTATTAATTTATACCAATTAAGATTACATCTCTTTCTAAGATAAAAATTGTACATATTATTATTTAGTTCCATTCATTAACTAAAATAAAACAAGATAATAAATCAACTAGCTCAAAGTTTTCCCACTTAATTGCATGTGATGACAATTACTTTCATCCATCCATATCAAGTAAATACGTGCATATATATTTATTGCATCATGCATCAAATTTTAAATGGAATTTCTTTACCATAATCAAATGAATTTAAAATATATCAGAACATCAATATAATACATGATTATAAAAATTATTAATACTTTCAAAAGACTTGACTTCTGCATGATACAAGTATTCTATAGGTATTCCATAATCAAAATTCAAACGAATGATAGGTTATCATGACACATTCTTAATGAATAAATGAGATGATCTGAAAAAGTAGTATAGGGTTATTCAGTCAATCATGTAGCACCCGAGATAGAGTATCAGCTATGACCTTGTCTCTATCTTGTCGATGATACGGGGAATGGGATACCAGTCGGTCTTTGTCAAATTACTTAATTTCCCAAGGTCTCTATAAAACTGCAGTGTGTGGTCGGCTTTTGGTACCATCAAACAGGGTGTAGACCATTTGCTATCACATTTTTCTCCTATGTCATCTTCTAACATATACTTTACATCTAATTTAATATGCTCAGGTCTGATGGGGTCAAATGGATGCTGTTTAATAGATCTGGCACTATTGGTTAACACTACATCGTGCTCTATGACATGTGTCTTACTGGGAACATTTGTAAACATTGACTTATTTTCATGTACCAGCTCAATAATCTTCTCCTTATCTTCGACCGGAAGATGTTCTAGCCTTGTATCTAAACTCTTAAGGGCATCTGTATTATTAAGTTTACTTTCTGCAAACTTATATTCTATCCTAGATAAATCCGTCGGGACTCTAGCTAATGAAATCATGGGGACCTCCCGTGGTTTACTCTTTTCCCTGGAAACATAGGGCTTAAGTAAATTAATATGGCATACCCTCTGCTTTTGTCTCCGGTCAGGAGTCTTTATCAAATAATTGACCTCGCCAAGCTTTGACTCTATCTCATAGGGTCCACTAAACTTTGCACTTAAAGGCTGATTTTGCAAAGGTAGAAACACAAGAACTTTGTCACCTGGTGCAAAAGTTCTAGCTGTAGCTTTACGGTCATAGTTCTGTCTCATACGCTCCTGCATCTGTGGAAAATGAATCTTCACATGGTTAAAAGCATGATAAAGCCTATTTTTAAATTTATCTACATATGACAAAAGTCCAATCGGTTCACTGTCCGTTAGCCAAGTTTCATGTAGAAGTTTCAACGGACCTCTGACTGAGTGTCCATACACAAGTTCGAATGGGCTAAACCCCAGGGATTCCTGAGTGGCCTCCCTTGCAGCGAACAGTACATAAGGCACACCCTTATCCCAGTCTTTCTCGTTTTCATAACAGTACTTTTTAAGCATCGATTTTAATGTCTGATGAAACCTTTCCAGAGCTCCCTGGCTCTCAGGATGATAGGCACTTGATAGCCTATGGCTTATCCCTAATTGTTCCATGACTTGTTTGAAAATGTTCGAAGTAAAGTTAGTCCCCTGGTCGGACTGTACTGTCTTCGGTAGGCCATAACGTGTGAAGAAATTTGTCAGGGCGTCTACCACCTTCACTGTTGTTATATTCCGCAACGGAATGGCTTCCGGGAAGCGAGTGGATGAACACATGACTGTGAGCAGGTATTGAAAACCGGCTTTTGTTTTCGGCAACGGGCCCACGCAATCAATGAGTATATGACTGAATGGTTCGTCGAACGCTGGTATCGGCTGGAGTGGAGCGACAGGAATTCGTTGGTTAGGACGTCCTACCATTTGGCATACGTGGCAAGTCTTGCAGTATTGTTCGACATCTCTTCTCAGTCCTGGCCAGTAGAAGTAGGGGAGGATACGGTGGTGCGTTTTTCGGACTCCCATGTGACCAGCGAAAGGAAGATCATGCGCCATACGCAGTATATCTTGACGATAGCACTTAGGTATTACAATCTGGTGAATACTGTCCCACTCGTTTGTACCTGAGTTGAGCGGTTTCGACTTTCTCATCAACACTTCATCTTTCATGTAGAAACATTCCGCCATTGCATCTGCAGTCTTTTCATCAACAGCTTTCATTCTGAGTTGCATTATTACTTCGTCATTCAATTGTTCTTTCACCAATTTCTGCTTTGGTGACAAAATGTTATCGTTCTCGGTTGCATCACCAGTTGTTAGTTCAGCAAAGAACGTAGCACTTAAATCGATGTCAGGTGTTTCTGTTATCACTGTTTCATTCGCATGTGTGTCTTCAGAACAGACAAACACATCTTTCGTTGCACTACACGGCGTAGCAGGAGTCTTTACCGACTTCTTTTTCTGCATTGCTCTTGTCAGTGCACATGTTGGGCGTTCATTGGCAGGACGTAGGTTTTTGTCCTCCGCCATCTTTGTCTCCAACACTTTAACCATGGGCTGGACAGTGACTCTGCCGCCCATAATGTCATTTCCTAATATCATGGAAACGCCTTTGACGGGTAGTGCGCGCCACACTCCCACTACGATGTTACCTGTAAAAATATCCGACTCGAGTTTTATTCTGTGCAGTGGAGCTTCCACAGCCTCCATACTAGCACCTCTCAGCACAACAGACTCACCGGTACTGGTGGCATCTGTTAACGGCACACTGCCCTCCAGGATCACGCTGACAGCAGAACCCGTGTCACGTAATATCTGTATTTTCTTCTTGCTGAGTACATCGACTTCTGTCGACACTGTCCCCTCGTAGACAAAGGGTCGAAAATCGGATAGGTCGTCCTCTTCCGGGACTTCAGGAACCATCTGTTCCTCACGGCCTTCTGAAAGCATAATAGATTGAGTACAGCTATTCTCTTTTACCTTAGATAGACTGTTCTCAAAAACCATCGACTCCACAACTATGGGCGATGCCGGCCGCATTTCTTTTGAGTTTCTTGACCCTGTGTTGCACACTTCTTCTGTCTGCTTGCTATCTTTCTGCACTCTGGCACAGTGTAGAATAGCACCTTGCTTCTTGGTAAGGATCCAACAATCTTTCTTCATGTGGCCCTCTTTCTTGCAATTGAAACATACCACCTTTGCTTTATTTACATCTGTCTGCTTCCTGAAATGAACTAAGTTACTATTATTATTTACACCACTGTTCTTATTATTGTTTTCACTTGTCTCTTTTGGTTTACTAGCCTCCTTGGACTCTGGTTTGTGCACTTTGGGTTTGTCAGCATAATATGGCTTTATGCTGGCGTGAATTATGGCATAGTTATCTGCCAATCTAGCAGCTTCATGCACATCTTCAACCCCTCGGTCTGAGATGTGAGTTTTAATATCCACTCGAATACAATCATTGAATACCTCAAACAATATTAGGTTCTTGAGTTTATCAAACTCACTTACATTCTGTGACCTTAGCCACTGTTCTAACATTTTCTCCTTTTGTCTCAAAAAGTCTACATGAGTTTGATCATATGCCTTCTTTCTGTCTCTAAATAGCTTTCTATATTTTTCTGGTGTCAGGGAATAACTTTTTAGCACCCTATCTTTGATTACTTCATAGTCATTTATTTCCTCGGGTGTTAAACTCAACACTACGTCCAATGCTTTTCCTTTGTTGAGAGTTGACCTTAACAATAAAGCCATCTTATCATCAGGGAACTGATAATCTACAGCTATCCTCTCAAAAAGCAAAAAGAAATCTTGAACATCTTCTTCTCTGAATATAGGCAAGTGTTGCTTCATTGCGCTAATATCCATACCATTGCTGTCCCTACGATGGTCAGGTCTGTTCATGCGTGCCATCTCTATCCTTTCTCTGCTTTCAGTTTCTATCCTAATTCTTTCATTTTCCCTTTCAGTTTCTATCCTAATTCTTTCATTTTCTATCCTAAATCTTTCCAATTCCATTCTCTTCATAGCTAATTGGAATTTTAGGTTTTCACTCAACCCTTCATCTTCATCATTGTTTGATGATCTAGATGACATATTTCTTACCTCGTCTCCGTGGGCAATTACCTCGCCCCCACTGGGAGCTACATAACCTTCATTGATATCGTTCTGTCCCACTTCAACTACACTACCAGTGTTCATGGCATTCTGCCCGTTCAAACATGTCATAATTTCTTTGGTCAAACGATTACGATTAGGTCTTGCCTGTCCTGCCTCAATCCCAAAGGACTCAGCTAATTCTTTTAGTTCAGCAAATGACATGGCATTAAGTTCCTCACTTGATATATTCGAAGCCATAGTATAGCGTTCGAAATATTTGTTATAGTAGAGTAGTATATATTGTTTAATAAAATATAAAGTTCCAACTTACGATTTGTCCAGAAATTTGCACAATATAATATTAAACACTTCGTGGAATCTTCACACTTCCCAAGGAATAAAAACGCAAACCAGTTCTCTCCTCTTTTTAAAAAAGATTAGTTTCACAGTCCTGAAAACGAAACACAAATATGCCGCTCTCAGTACTACTAATGTCACAAAATATTTATAGGTCAGGAAAAAATATAACTCAAATTTTCCAGACGAGATCAACAAATTTTTTTCCAATCCTAGATCAAGAAAAGTAGAACTCAAATCTACCGAACGAGACCACCAAATCTTGTCAATCCTAGGTCAGGAAAAGTAGAACTCAAATATACCGGGCGAGACCACCAAATTTTGTTAATCCTAGGTCAGGAAAAGTAGAACTCAAATATACCGGGCGAGACCACCAAATTTTGTTACGTCCACAATCCCCTTGTGGCCAGAGCTGTGTAGATCTTGCTGATAATTCTCGTTAGTCCTAGGGGAGACTTTAATTATTAGTATTTATGTTTCAGTATTACACGAACTCTTCTTATAGTCCTGGGCGCAAATTCAGTATTTGTATTCCAACATTTCCTCTCTTGTAAATTATGGTAGTAGATAAATCTTATAGTAATGTATACAACACAATAGGATAGTAACTTGACAAAGAAGCTTCAGTGTAACTGTTGTTGATAGTTTATTTCAGGTGGTATGTTCAATATATACAATATATCTATTATGTACAGTTAGAATAAAATAGTGCAAACACAAACGTTCAAAGGAACATCTTTTGAAACTCTCTGTCTTTCAGACAAAACAAATCATTAAATACTATCCGAGTGGTGCAAGGGATAGACCCACTACCAGTAGGGGTGAAAATCATGGTATCATTACAAAACTCATAACAAAAACGATAGGAACTTCCCCTATTAAATAATGAGTCGTTCCCAGACTCTGAGAATTTGAGATCAACACAGAATCCCAGCATTACCTAGAACCTTTCGTTTTCCTACTAAACGTCCTCATATCGCGTGTAGTAAGAAAAGAGAGAGAGAGGAGAATAAACATTGCGTGTTCCAATTCTTGGAAAAACAATATACATGACAATATATATATATATATATATATATTTACTATTTATTAATCTATCTATCTATGAATCTTTTTATCTATATATTTAAGTATTATCTATATATAATCTATCCATAAAAAACAAACAAATCCCTTAACCTAAAAATGCTTTCGGTCACATTGAAACCAAATCCTCTATTTAAACAGAGTTCTCTTGTTTCATACTTAGACTATTTAATTTCAATTGAAATTTAAAAAAAAAAACAGCTTTCAGGATTCAAAGAACAATATTTGTAGACAGGTGCCAAGCGAAAGGTGTAGTAGAGGCCTTTCATTCGTGGTTTGAAAATCTACCCGTGTGAAGAATACCTAAATCCAAGGTTTAAGACCGTGTTTGGAAGCCGATCAAAGAGATCGAAGTGGCCCACCACGTATGGGTCGATAATGGAAAACATCAGAGAAAATCTCTGTGTGCCCCAACCCCCCCCCCCCCCCCCCCGAAAAAAAAAGATTTTATTTGAATATTATCTCACGGATTTTAAGTTTTAGTATTTGTACTGCGATACTCGTGTGTGTGTTAAAGTGTTGAGAGAAGGGGCGGGGGTAAAATTGGAAAAGGAGAGGGAGAGGGGGTGAGTAAAGTGGCGGGGGATGCATTGAACAGTTGACTAAAGGAGTTATTACCCTTTGAGGAAAGCCATGTTTTCTCACCTGAACCTTGCCCTCACACTCACACAGACACACACAGAGACCAACACTCCAGTATTGTAGACACACACTAGTTCAAGCGTGCCTAATGTATTTATAGGGACCTGTCATGTGATTCGCTTCTAAAAATAAAACATCTCTTAGAAAACTTTTGGCACACTTTGAAACGGTTCTCATGTTATTTTGTTTTTTTTAAAATTCAAATTCAAATGAAGCATTTTTAAGAATATCGTTGGCGTTATGGTTAAGGTTAAGAAGTAGGGAAGGCCTTTGAGTTAGTATTAGTCTAGTACAAACGGTTACGATTAGATGTAGTGTACACTACTAGCAGTAGCGTAGCCAGGTTTTGACGCTAGGGGGAGCGAAATTTTAGGAAAAAGGCCCCACTTTTAGACATTTTTCCAGATTAATAGAATAACTAAGATTTCGTACGTATCATGTCTTGTAAGAAAACCTTGTGCCCCAGAATACACACACTTATTATAGTGCAGTTTTTTTTTAACCATTCACGATTCTTTTTCTAGCAGCTAATTGTGATGGGAATTTCTGCAAAATTGATTGCATCTACTGCTCATTTTCGGGATGAACATCTAGTATCGAAAAGTATTTATAGAATTAACGCAAATGCTCTAAAGCAGGGGTCGGCAACCTAAGGCACGCGTGCCAGACTTGGCACGCAGAACGATTGTCAGCGGCACGCGAAAGACCTCCAAGAATATTGTTTAATGCAAGTGAAAACATTGTATGTCTGCATAATTAGTGAGTGCTGCATGGCAAACTACACGGGAATCACACTGGAAGTCGACTGTTTTCGTTCAGGAATCTTTGTTTGCAAAGCTCCCATCATTGGACCTGCAATCTGTGATTGAATCTATTGTTAAGATAGTCAATTGTATAGTTTCTAAAGTCTCTTCTAGAAGAAAGTAATACGGAGTAGGCTTACAGGTAAAGTCTAGGATATATTCTTTTCTTGTCTGGAAGCAATTAAAGATGTATCTTAATGTAGGAAAAAATGAGGAGAACTGACTGTTGAAGCCAATATTTATGTATGACTTGGCGACACGTTTTAGTGAGTTAAACTTCCATTTACAAGACTGGGTCCAAAAGCACTTGAAGTGTTGGGCAACTGGAATGGATTTGCCTTGAAACTGGGCATATATTTCCTTGAAATCAATTTCAAAACATTTAACTCTTTCCCTAATTTAAGGCAAATTAAGATAGATGAGCATTTTCAGAAGTACACTAGTTATATTAAAACAATTAACTCGTTTGGTATCACCTGGCATCAAATTTGGAGAATTTACTTGAAGGGAGATAATTAACCCGTTTTCTGTACATTAATATTTCTAATATTTCTTTTTTGTTTCCTTTTTTAAAAAAAATTAATGGCTTACAGTTTTTAACTCTAAAATGATCAAATTACACAACATAGTTGAAAATTATATAAATATTTTATGACTAAAGAATGTACATGAACATTTTTAAACATTAAAATAACTATCCAGTTTGTATGATTATTACGTATCTCTTCCTCTTAATTGTAATATTGCATCGAAGTTTACTTTTCGGGTTAAAATAATATGTTAGAATTAGAGTAAATCTCAGTTATTTTGAGATTAAACTTTAAAGACTTTATCTATACCTATTACTAGGATAATTTCTTGACAACGAAATTAAAATGTTAATAACTATTAATGTGTAAGTTGAGTAATGACATTGTGTATTAGCTACGAATGGATTTTTTTTTTAAAGTTGATAATAACAAACGGTTTAATTTTGTATTAAATATAAGACACTTAGGATTTTCTCTATTAGGCGCCCTTTCCTTTGGTGTTGGTCTTGCTACGACTGTCAAGTTTATTCAACTGTGTACCGTGTACTACACATGATATAACTTTTACTCCTGGAATTTTGTGTAAACATAGCTCGGTATCGGACGCCACTTACCAACTAGACGTGGGACAAGAGCTGGACATTGTCACCGCATATCGTCCCCCGCAGCCCCTGACCTGGCATATCAACCTTCTCCTCCCCTCTCCTCCCCTCTCTCTGCCTGCATATCAACCCTCCAGTCAATAGTCAACAATCAACAGTTAACAGACGAACCGTCTGTAAACAAGGGAGAGAACCTTTCTCTTCTTTGGGCCTTCAGACTTTGTTTTTATTATGGCGTGTGTGCAGTTGTCTGATGTTACGTTTGGTAGTGATTGTAGCACTGGAGTACTAGACGCTGTTGGGGATGTTAAGCAGGCTGGTGGAAAAAATAAAAAAAGGCTGCGTCGCTCCTCTTCATTTAATGGTTGTTGCTTGGATATCTCTGAGCAAACAACCATTAATGGGCCACAGCAGGATTTCAATAACAAAATCTTGCAGGCATTTACTAACGTTCAGCTCTCAATATCAGAGAGTAGCTTGAAAATAGAAGCCATGATGCAACACCTGCAAATTTTTCCAACCTTTCAAGCTTCTCTAGACACGTTAGTAGCTAGGGTGGAGAAGATTAGCGAGGAGATTGGAATGGTAAAGCAACTGAATGAGCGTGTGACCGCAGTTGAACAAATCAGTATAGTAGATAAGATTTCAACTGAAAACATCACCACCTTAAAGAAGCACGAAGAGGACCTTGGTCAGCTCAACAAATCGTTGAACGAACTTGAGGAGCGTACTCTATCGCTCGAGACCAAGGATCTAATAAACAATCTACTTCTAACTGGTTTAGAAGAAGTCGGAAGAGACGAAGACTGCTACAGCACGGTTAATCAGTTCCTTCATGACCACTTGGGGATAGACCATGAACTCGCGATTGAAGGCTGCTATAGATTGGGACGCTATCACAGAGGACAGCAAAGACCTATTGTGGTGACCTTCCTCCATCTATATGACAAAAACTCAATTAGAAGAATCGCTTACAAACTGGCTGGAAAACCCTTTGGAATAAGAGATCATCTCCCGAAGAAAGTAAACGAAAGAAGAAAAATCCTTTTACCTAAACTAAAGGATCTAAAGGAAAAATATGGTCGAAACGTATTCCTTAAAAATGACATCCTGACCTCTCCGGAAGGGTCTTGGAGGGTTGACAGTCAAGGCGAAATTGTTGCCCTCAGAGCACCGGACGAACAACGACCCTGGCGAAGTCAAGATCAACACCGACAGCAATCGAGCCGCTCTCAACCCTCACAACAACAACAACAACAACAACAACAGCAAACTCGACAACAACAACCTCACCATGAACAAAACATACAACGAGAACAACAACAGCCTCAACAGAACCAGCGTCATAATCAACAATTATGGCAACCCCAGCAACAACATCAGCGAGAACTACTGTATCGGTCTCAACATATCCAGCAAGAACTGAATGATCAAGAAAAACAATCTTACCAACCCCATCAAAAACAATTGAATCTGCAACAACAGCGGCATCAACACGGACATGATCAACGGCAACAACAACGACAGCATCAACAACAAGAACAGCCTCAGCAACAGCCTCACCGTCAGCAATACCAACAAGAACAACAAGAACAACAACAGCAGGCTCCAGAACTATACCTACAACGACAACGAGATTATCCCACGGGACCACCTCAACATTCGCAGCAACAACAACAATATCACCAAGAACAATATCAGCAACAACAGCAAATGCACCTGCAATCACATCATCTTCAACATCAGCAGCATCAGTTGCCACAGCAGCAGCTACCCCAACACCAGCAACAACCTTATCACCAGCAGCTACAACTTCAGCAGCAGCACCACCAACACCAGCAACAACCTCAACACCAGCAGCCGCAGCATCCCTCTCATCATCATCAGCAGCAAATCCAACAACAACCTCAATACCAACAGCAGCAACTACATCAGCAGTACCATCAGCAACTGCAGCAGCAACCACAACCCCAGCTACTCCAGCTACAGCCTCAACATCAGCAGAAAGAACAACAATACCAGCAACAACAGATGCATCAGGAGGGTGGTACGACCTCGGAAGACTGCGTAACGCTCACGATGCTGTAGGACAGTGGCATTAGCATAGGTGAACAAAACCAAAAACGCTTTTTAAGGTTAGCCTATGTAAATGTATGTGGCCTGGTGAGGAGAATGATGTATCCAGAGTTTGTTGATAAGATAAATTTGTTTGATGTTATAGGTCTTTCGGAAACAAAACTTAATAATGACAAGGTGGAAGATATCGATACTATAAGTATAGAACACTTTACCCTTTTCCACAAATTTAGACACCATAATAACAATAGTAGATCGGGGGGACTGAGTGTGGCCATAAAAAATGACTTAGTTGATAAAACTAAAATATTAAGATGTGACAATAATGAAATGATTTGGCTACAAATAGGAGCAGAAAACAATCCCTTATTAATTCTAATTATTTATACCCCACCCGAGAATTCCCCATATGCTCAACCTGATTTTTTCAATATTCTAGAAATGGAAATAATCGATAAAAGAAATATCACTAACAATATAATCATAATGGGTGATTTTAACGCTCATACCAAAGAAAGAGAAGATTACATTATAGACTCCATAACAAGTCCCCACGAACTCTATGTAGAAATAAGTGCCCAGACAGAAGAAACGCTTAAAAGAAAAGACATTCCACTCAAACGTATAAACGTAGATACGACAATACCGAATAACTGGGGCCGCAAACTAATCGAAACATGTAAAAACACAAACATGTTAATAATGAATGGAAGGAAGGGGTTACTGTCACATAAACCTACGACTACATTTAGCACAGTAATCGATTACGTACTAGCAGACAATGACCTCTTTCACAAAATTAGGAATCTAATAATCCACGACTTTGATCACCTATTCTCAGATATCCATTGTTTAATATCATGTGAATATGAGATTGAGATTGGTGGAGCAAATAAACCTGGAAATGCGAGTAGACAACTAAATGATACACCAGTGGTAGAGATAATTAAACCGTGGGTGCAAACTAAATCTAAGAACTATTTTGAAATGGTAGAAAAACAAAACAAAAACAGCATAAATCTGAAACTAGACGAATTACTAGAAAGAAGTGACCTTTGTAACTCCCCTGAAAACAAAAAACAAGAAATAAATAACATAGTAGAGGAAATAAATAAAATATTAATACAATCTGCAACTGAAATATTTGGCACAAATCGATACCCTAATGATAAAAATAACCTAAAAAAAAATAAACCCTGGTTTACACTTATATGTAGACAAAAACGAAGATTATACCTTAAAGCAAGAAGAATGAATAGTATCCTCAAAACCAAAGGCTCACTTGAAAGTTTAAAAACACACAGTAAAAACTACAAGCGTGAAATGAACACCGCTATAAATAAATATGAAAACAAAATGAGAAATAAAATAAAAAATCTGAAAGGAAATAATCCAAAAGAATACTGGCGTATCCTAAAGGATAAAAACAGAAAAGAAGATTATAATGAAATTAGTATTGACGAATTGTTCCATTTTTTCAAATCCCAAAACGAAACAACAGACAACTGTTGCATGAACCCAATAAAAACCAATTTAACCGCACCTAACTTAGATACGACAAGACTTAATGGTGAAATAACATATAATGAAGTGTTATCAGCCATCAATAAAACAAGTAATAATAAAAGCTGCGGACACGATAAAATTTTTAATGAATATATAAAATGCACAAAGGTTATAATGATACCCACATACGTAAAACTATTTAATGTTATCCTAAAAGATGGAATTTTCCCCGAAAGCTGGTCACTAGGGATGATATGTCCAATATATAAAAATAAAGGCAGCAAGGCAAAGCCCGAAAACTTTAGACCAATTACCTTATTATCATGTTTAGGTAAACTATTCTCATCCATCCTTAATGTACGAATGGAGATGTTCCTTGAAGAGCACAACTTATTAAACGAGAATCAAATGGGTTTTAGAGAAGGTTATTCTACAACGGAAGCATCATTTATACTATATGCGCTGAGCTTTTTAATAAAAAATAAAGGTGACAAACTGTTCTGTGCCTTCATTGATCTAAAAAGAGCTTTCCCGTCTATTAAAAGAAAATTACTCTGGGCGAAAATGTTAGATATAGGCATAGATGGAATTTTCCTTAAATGTATACAGGGGTTATATAGAGATATTAAATCGACAGTAAAATTAAATACAAACCTGTCACCGTTATTTAACTGCGAAGCAGGACTAAGAGAGGGAGAACATCTGAGCCCTCTATTATTTTCTATGTTTATTAATGATTTAGATTCTTATTTAGAACTAAAAGGCGCAAGTAGCTTAACTATCAGCAACGATAACAACGCAGATTTACTAAAAATATTCACATTATTATATGCTGACGACACAACAATCCTAGCTAAAACCGCAAAAGAATTACAGAATAACTTAAACATTTACAGTAACTATTGCAAGGAGAACCACTTAAACATAAATGAAGATAAGACCAAAATAATGATATTCGGTAGAAAGGGTAGGGTAGGAAATCAGAAATTTGTACTAAATAATAATATTATAGAAATAGTTTCTAAATTTAAATACCTGGGAATAATCTTCTCAGCTAACGGTTCTTTCTCAGAACACAGGAAATATTGTAAGATGAAAGGTACTAATGCTATGTTCAATCTTCTCAGAAAATGCCATACACTAAGCTTGCCCATAGATAGTCAAATTGATCTATTTGATCAAACAGTACTACCTATACTAACCTACGGCTGCGAACTATGGGGTATGGAAAATTGTGACATTTTAGAAAATATTAGACTAAGATATTTTAAGATGATTTTAAAATTAAACACAAAAACACCAAATTATGTAGTCTTAGGCGAAACAGGCAAACTTTATATAAGATCATTTATTAAAAAAAGAATGTTACACTTCTGGATCAAAATAGCGACCGGCAAAGAAAGCAGGATTTCTAAAATAATTTATAACATTTTACTTAAAGAGCACTTGGTTGAAAAATGCAAATGGTCCGCCAATATAAAGTTACAACTGGAACAACTAGGATTGGGATATATTTGGTTAGAACAGTATATAATAGATACTAAACTTTCAAAATCAATAATTAACTTACGTATAAATGATCAAAGTAAACAAGAACTTTATGAGAGTATGCAAAAAAGCAATAAAGGTAAATTATATAGCGCTCTAAAATATAAATCTGACTGGGAAATTATTCCACCCTTTTTAAATAAATTACATCTGAAAGAAGCTATCTATATATTAAAAATACGAACAAGTAACAATAATTTCCCTGTTGAACTGGGTCGCCACTCCAGAATAGATTATAATTTAAGATTATGTCCCCTTTGCTTAAAAGATATAGGAGATGGATTTCACTATTTACTTCAATGTGTGCACTTCAATGCCCAACGAAAAATGTATCTAAAAAAATATTACTATAACAGACCTAATGTAGAAAAAATGTCGGAACTGCTTAATTCTAGCTCTCTAAAAGAACTTAAAAAACTAAGCATATTTTCAAAAATATTAGTATCTGCTTTTAAAAAATGAAAAATCGGTTAGAAATGTTTAAGTATTTTAACTTGTTGGTTTGTCACTATGCTAATGAGAGATAGTCGTAGAAGAAATGTAATATACTAAGCCGCAAGAAAAATTTGTGAATGATTTCTTAAATGTTTGTTCTCACTATGTTAATGCTGTGCAGGTCTAATGAAAATGATGTACTTGTATGTCTATGTTAGTAAATTAAGTTGTTTTTTTTTTTTTTTTTTTTTTTTTTTTGTTTTTTTTTTTTCTTTGTTAGTTTTTTTCCCCCAAAAATTGTATTATAAACTAAATTATCCCCCCTGAATTTTCTTTTAGGATACCTTTAATTAATAAATTTTCTATTACCTTCATTTTTATCACTAATATTGGTATTACTATTATTAATCAATTTATTATTCACAAATGCTATAATTTTCTTATGTTTTTGACTATGCCTTTATTGTACCTATGTACTATGTGGCTAATAAATATTGTTCATTGTTCATTGTTCATTGACACTAAATAAATTGTCTTATAAAAATAACAAATTTGATCAGTTTGACTTTTACGCTGTTGGCACGCTGAATGATTCAAAATGATTGTAATAAATTAAATTGTTTAAATGCAATTTAAAGAAAAAAATTAGAAACAGCATAAATTGTGCTTCGTGGCATGTTAAAATTATTAACTAAATAATTTATTTTCCAAAAAGGCCCTTTTTCTTCGAAAATGGTCGTAGGGGGAGCGGCCGCCCCCCCCCCTGCTCTCCCCCTGGCTACGCTACTGACTAGTAGACCTATGATTAAGATTGTTATGTTTCACCCACACACAAAAACTATTGGGGCAGAAGTTAAACAGAATCCTAAACAAAGAGTTATTAAAAAAAATAATGACTTATTAGTAAGTATTAGTCCTACTATGAAATTTTTGCATAAATAGAATGAGTGAATTTCTAATTATAGCCTACAGTATTTGTTTCATTCAATACAACGTAAGAACTATTTATCTATATGTCTGTCTATCTATCTATCTCTTTCGCTCTCTTTCTATCTATGTATGTATCTATCATCTCAATATATCTAAGGCAGTCAATCTATCTATCTATTTATCAATATACCTATTTATCAATCTATCTATACATACCGGTACTTGTGTGTGTATTTGTATGTGCGCCATTGAGTAAGTAAGTAAAAGTAAGTGAGTAAATGAGTGAGTGAGTGATTTAGTATGCCTGTTCATACATAATGGTATCTAAGACATGTCTATTACAACTGTCTTTTATCTAGGGAGAGAGAACAGTAAAAATATTACCAGAGTTACAGCCCTTTACTCAATATGTCTTTATACATAAATGTTAATGTATCTTTATAACTAAAGTAAAGAGTGAAGATTTATTTCCCTTTGCACAATGTTAAGAAAACTCTCGCTGACGTTTGTCTATGTATTGGCTTCTATCTAAAATTGTTATCTATATCTAAGTTTTCATTTTGTTTCTGTTTCCCAGCATTCCCCCAACAGACTAGCCAATGGAAACAACGCCGTGATTGGTAATGGCGGCATGAATATACCTGTCCACCACGGTAGTCATGGCAACCAAGAGAAACAGATAAATTATAAGAGGACTCCTCAGGATGAAGAGGTAAGACTCCTTACGGTTGCATGCCCCCAATAATTTTCAACCAATTTTAATGTATGTGTTTGTCTTTATGTGTATCTATCTATTTATTTGTCTTATATCAATTTATCTGTCTTGTATCTATTTATACATCCTTTTTTCTCTGTCTATTTATGTATAAGGCTATCTGTCAATATATCCATCTGACCGTATATAATTATATACTTCTGATCATTCATATAGTCGTGTATACATCCGTCCATCCATCTGTCTATTAAACTACACAGCCACCCGTCTATTCTTCCATCCGTCAATTTATTTATATGATCGTCTGTCCATATTTCTAATTATCTATTCGTCTGTGTGTTCGTCCATCTATCCAATTAATCGTTTATCTATTCGTCCATCCGTATATTTGTCCATCCATCTATTTATCCGCCTACCCACATATCCTCGTATCCATCTATCATATATCCGTCAATCCGTCTATCCGGATATCCATTTATCCATATATATCTATTTCTCCATTTATCTACGCCCTACTATAACCGAACCATTAAATCACCTTACAGCTTTTTCTCATGGAACGACTCAAGCGGAACGGGGAAGACGCCATGAGCGAGTCCAGCGGGAACTCAGACCCCAGTGATAGTGGCCGAGGAGGAAGCGAGGACGAGAGCAGCCACAGAGGCTCAGGGATCGATCCAGGTACACACAAAAACACCTGTCGCTAACTAGTGTTGTTGTAGTTTTTCATCTCGTAGCGTAGCCATATTGTCCACCACTGGTCAGTCTACCACTGGTCAGTCCCCCACACCATTCACTGTGGCCTCTAGATGTGTTGTTGTTGTAGTTGTGTTACGTCACAGCTTTCAGATCCTTCCTACACTCTCGTCAGCTTCCGTAAAACCCATTGCACTTTGCAAAACATTGTATTTGAAATAAATTTTCGCCCATTGCAAATGAGCCGTTTTTCGTAAGTAACATAATTATGCATACAATGATTTAAACAGTGGAATTCCATTAGAATCGAGATCAACAGTAAGAACTATTTAAGTTGAGGTACTATGACTAAGTCTCATTTGTTTTAGCACTTTTGGTTCCAAGTTATTTACAATGTGTTCTTTTTATTTTTCTTTAACATTAAAAACAATACAGATCCGACACATTATAGATTCGTGAGTAAAGTTTGGTATGTATATACTGACCCCACGATTCTACACTTCTGATCTATCTGATCTATCTGATCTATCTGATCTATCTGATCTATCTGATCTATCTGATCTATCTGATCTATCTGATCTATCTGATCTATCTGATCTATCTGATCTATCTGATCTATCTGATCTATCTGATCTATCTGATCTATCTGATCTATCTGATCTATCTGATCTATCTGATCTATCTGATCTATCTGATCTATCTGATCTATCTGATCTATCTGATCTATCTGATCTATCTGATCTATCTGATCTATCTGATCTATCTGATCTATCTGATCTATCTGATCTATCTGATCTATCTGATCTATCTGATCTATCTGATCTATCTGATCTATCTGATCTATCTGATCTATCTGATCTATCTGATCTATCTGATCTATCTGATCTATCTGATCTATCTGATCTATCTGATCTATCTGATCTATCTGATCTATCTGATCTATCTGATCTATCTGATCTATCTGATCTATCTGATCTATCTTATCTATCTTATCTATCTTATCTATCTTATCTATTTTATCTATCTTATCTATCTTATCTATCTTATCTATCTTATCTATCTTATCTATCTTATCTATCTGATCTATCTGATCTATCTGATCTATCTGATCTATCTGATCTATCTTATCTATCTTATCTATCTTATCTATCTTATCTATCTTATCTATCTTATCTATCTTATCTATCTTATCTATCTTATCTATCTTATCTATTCGATCTATCTGCTCTTTCTGATCTATCTAATCTTTTTAATCTTTATGATCTATCTTTGATTCTTTCCGCACGCTCTGCTATGACATCCTGATTGCTCTGCTCCCCATGTATAACAATGTTTAATCTGTGTGTAACCTTTGAACCTAAACTAAACATGGGTTTTATTTTTTTAGTCAAACTTCCCCCCCCCCTCCCCTCCTCAAAAGTTTTATATCATGCGACTTAAGAAAAAAAAATTAATTAAATAATCTTAGACGAGACTGACTAAAGGTCTATAGATCAAAGAAACTTTTATTTTATGCAAGTCCATCAGGTCTGCACTTGGTCAACATTTTAATAATTAAAATAAACGCAGAAATTGTTTTAATACTTCCGATACATGTAACTAGAATCGGGTCATATACAATTTATATATCAATCAGTAATAATTCAAGTTACAAGTGATATTATAATTATTGTATTTTGTCCATTCCCTCTGCCCCAATCAACTTCGCAGTAAATATTTAAAAAAAAAAAAAAACTACGAAAAAAATTAACAAGGCAAATGTGATAATGTTGTTTTTAAATGTAAAATGAATAACCTCAAACAATATCTCTAGAACAGGGGTGGGCAACAAGCGTCCCGCGGGCCGCGGGCCACAACATGCTCCCCACTTCAAGTGGTGTGTCCAATAGAGAGCTCTCTATATGAGTTTTATAATTATCTGAATTTATTTTAATAAAAATGTAAAAAAAGCATCCCGTCTTACCAAATTGATCCCAGTCTCTGTGGCAACGGCGTACTAGGGGAATGTGTGGGCAGGACTAGAACCAAGGACCTTCGGTACGCCAGCCCGAACGCGCTGCATCTAATAATGTAAATAACACGTTCGGAATATGTGGTCCATCTTGCTGTGTCGAATTCCTTATGTAACCCAATGAGGAAAACTGTTGCTCGCCCCTGCACTATATAATTTGAGTTCCACTTCAGTACGCACTGGTTTTTTTTTTATCTGGAGGGCATTTGCAACCATGTGTGTGTTGCATGAACATGTGTGTGTCGTCGTGTCGTGTGTGTGTGTGTTGCATGAACATGTGTGTGTCGGTGTGTGTGTGTGTTGCCTGAACATGTGTGTGTCGGGTGTGTGTGTTGCATGAACATGTGTGTTACTTGCGATGTTGTTCAATTAACTGCATGGTGTTCTGAGTTTATTTCAGTTTTCCTGCTGCATGGCTCAGATTCATATGTTCAAGGCATGAATTTCTTTCCTTCATACATTTTTTTTTTACTTGTTACTTTCTTCTTTACTTTTCACAATTTATCTAATTTAAATCTTGGTCATTTTTGTTTTCATCCTCTTTCTATTAATAGATTTGGCCATGTGACTATGTGTAGGTTATATATTTCTCAAACTGATATCATTATTATTCAGTTTCACGTTTACACTGTTAGAATAAATTAAAAGTAAACGTATCCTATTCAGGTCATATCTGTTGCTGGCAACAAGGAGCACTGTGCGTCTTGCACAGTTCCCCACTTCAATGTTTTCCCCAACTAATGTCAGGTATCCTTTAGACATAGGTGGACACCCTCCAGACTTCAGACACACCCTTCAAACTCAGATACACCCTCTAGACTCAGCGACACCCTCCAAACTCAGGGACACTTTCCAGATTTAGGAACACCCTACAGACACAGCGATATCTTCCAGACTCAGAGACACGCTCCAGACTCAGGATCACCCTCCAGGCGGAAGACCTTAACGTTAATCCCTGATTTTAAACCATAGACGTTAGGGTCCCCAATCCCAGCGCTGCCGTTAGACCACCACGTCTCATGTCTACAGTTGAAATGTCCATTTATTCTTAGCGTACAAAGTTAAATACATTGTGTGAAGCCCGTGTTTCTATGCATTTATTTGTATACCAAAAAAACCCATTCGCCTGACAAAAAAACATAAAAATAAAATGTCCATAAAATGTCCATAAAACGTATTTGCTTTCAAGCATTTAAACTTTTTTTGGCAACCAACCAAAAAACAAAAAACCCAATGACAAATCACACAGCTTGTTATTCAAACATAGAATTTAGATTGTAGTAGGTCATATATTTCTCTAGCCGAATGTATTAGTTTTATAAAGTCCAGACATTATACAAGCATACGCTTTATTGTTTAACTGGCTAAAGACTTGGTATGACTTTTATCTAGCTACAATACAGTTTCAATAATACCGTCTCATTAGGGCCGGGTGCTAATTAGTCCACATTATGGCCGGGTGCTAATTAGTCCATATTAGGGCCGGGTACTAATTTGTCCACATTAGGGTCGGGTGTTAATTTGTCCTAACTAGGGCCGGGTGCTAATTTATCCACTTTAGGGCCGGGTGCTAATTAGTCCATACTAGGGCCGGGTGCTAATTTGTCCACTTTATGGCAAGGTGCTAATTTGTCCATACTAGAGCCGGGTGCCAATTAGTCCACATTATGGCCTGGTGCTAATTAGTCCACATTAGGGCCTGGTGCTAATAAGTCCACATTCGAGCCTAGTGCTATTTAGTCCACATTAGGGCTGGTGCTAATTTGTTCACATTAGGGTCGGGTGCTAATTAGTCCATACTATGACCTTGTGCTAATGTCTACAGTATGTCCGGGTGCTAATGTCCACACAAGAGCCGGGTGCTAATGCCCATGTTGTCGATGACAGTACATCTTCAGGTCTTAGAGGGAGAGAAAGAGAGAGAGAGAGGGGGGGGGGGGGAGAAAAAGGCTGATTGAGAAAAAGAGATACTTATAAAGTGTGAGCAAAGAGACATGGTCAGAGAAATGTAAAGAGAAAATGAGAGAGAGGAAGAGAGAGAGAGAGAGAGAGAGAGGAAGAGAGAGAGAGAGAGAGGAAGAGAGAGAGAGGGAGAGAAAGAGAGAGAGAGAGAGGGGGGGGGAGAAAAAGGCTGATTGAGAAAAAGAGATACTTATAAAGTGTGAGCAAAGAGACATGGTCAGAGAAATGTAAAGAGAAAATGAGAGAGAGGAAGAGAGAGAGAGAGAGAGAGAGAGGAAGAGAGAGAGAGAGAGAGAGAGACATAGATATGGTGTTATATAGAGACATAGGAAAATGAAGAGAGGAGATAGACAGAGAGATACGGAATGAGATAGACGGACACAAAGAAATAGTCAGAAGACAATTATAGACAAAAAGAAATGAAACGAGAGTCATACAGGAGTGAAGAAGAGGAAGAAAAGACAGAGAGAGATAGACAGAGAGAAATGGAGTGATAGACCAACAGAAAGAGATGCATACAAGAGAGAGAGAGACTGAAGTAGAAAAAAAATCTACTGGTCAAGCTGTTGATTACATCTCCCCAACATTTCCTTCTGACCATTTATTGGATTAACTTCTGTCTACTACCGTTGGAGGGAGGGGGTGGGGAGGAGGAAAGGATTTGTCCACACTATATCCGGGTGCTAATGTACATCTGGTCGATGACTTCCTTCCCGTCCGCCCCCTATAAAGCTGACCTACTGGTCAGCGAAACCGAATTGAAATCCACCAGGTCTTGTAAAGCATTACGGAGAGGTGTGAGTAGGGAGGGGGAAGCTATCTACTGATGACCACTGGTCATTCAGGTCGTAAAGTCGAGTAATGAGCTCCCTTTCCGCTGGTCAGTGGTAAATGGTAACAAAATTGACCAGCGAGTGACCACATCAACATTTAAATTTTTCTTCTAATCTTTTTTGTTTCTATTATCTTTTCAACATGACAGTTAGTTACGAAATAAAAAAAAAAACATTTTTCTATAAATTACTAGCGGATTTAAAGCCAAATCTTTCGCAAAAGTAAAACTTTTGGCGGATTTAGCGCTACACCCTTTTAGCAAAAATTATTCATTACAAAATGCGCGGACTTTAAGCCAAAAAATCAAGCCAAAATACTTAGCGGAATTTAAAGCTATAAAAAAATCGTATAATATTATAACAAAAAAGAAAGAATTAAAGTAAGCGGATTTGAAACCAATAATTTTATTTTATTTTTGTTTTGTTTTTTTGTTTTAGCGCGTGCAAAGCTTCTCGAGCCCAGCAAATATAAAATAGCGCCCTCGGTAGTAGCTCGACAAGTTGACTTATAAGACAAGGTCAGTCACCAGCTTCCTATTAAACCCCCTCAACTGTTCCTCGTAATCTAAAGGTTAAATCACGTGGCAGCCACTCCCCTTACCCCCCCCTAGCTATATTTTGTTCTACAGCGATCTCCTGATGGCCAATGATGTTCTAGCATTCAACCTTTGACCTTTTATACCAAAACGTAATAGATTTACTCTTTTGTTCTATACATTTTATTTATCCATGCTCTATACACGTGGATAAATCTCAATATTTATACTCGTTTCAGTATAAATCTATTTATAAATCTATTTTTCTAAAAAGCATGCAAACAGACATGTCTCTCCATGTTTTATGTTGAATGTGTAGCCCTTTTAGTATATGGTTGTTATTGACCAACACATTTTTGCCAATGTGTATCACTAATCATATAGTCGTAGATTGATAGAAGAGAGAAATTTAGATTGAAATGTTGCAGTTTGCGCAGACGTCACGACATTTTTTAGATTTGCAGCTTTTATTTTTAAACTTCAGTCTAACCGTTTCTCAAAACTAAAATTATATTTAACATTCGTTTCAAAAATTTTACCATTGTCTAAAAGTTTTTTTTTTAAATGTTAATTGTTATATCAACTTTTTATTAAATTTTTTTTTATTTAAAAAACCTTATTACTAAAACCGTTGACTTAACTTAAATTATTTGACCTTGTGTGTCACTGACCTATATACTTCATTAATACAGCTAGTATAAAATCAATTACTGATTTATCGATACAAAATGAAATATACTTGTTGATAACTGATACATCAAATTTAAAAAAGAAAGAACAATACAGCATAGAACTTCATGTTGTAATCTCTAATACTGTTTTTTGACAATATCATCTATCATTTCTCTTTTGATACGTTTAGTGGATAAAATTCTAGTTTAAGTGGAAGTAGAGGGAAGCAGGCTACTATATTATATCATTATTATTATAATAAATTGTAATGGATAAGCCACTATTATACTGTATGACTATAGGTGTATATATGTTGTATGTTTATTGTTATATGGTATATTAATATTATCTATATAATGTCATTGCTGTTTCTCTCCCTCAACAGAGCACGCCGTATTCTCCAATATGTATGGTAGAGACAAGTCCAGAGGGTACGGTCAAGCCAACGGTCTGATGCCACCGAAGACATCCAAACAGCAGGCGCCCCGACATTCCCCTTCACATCTAGCCCCGCACCGCTCCCTCTCCTCGGGCACGGATTCTGGGCTTTCGGACAGCGGTTCATCCCAAACTAGACAGTCCATAGACAGCTACACGCGGCCCCTGTTCCGGGGCGCTGCCCGGCCGGTCAGCCAGGTCGCCCCGACCCGGTCGCGCGACCACCACCCGTCGCGCATATTGACTCAGGACTCCCCGAACCGCCTGGCGGCGCCCTTCAAGAGCAGCGGCAGCGCCTCGGTCCTGAGGTCCTTCCACGGGAACCCCAGCGACAGCATTCCGTCTAGGCCCCAAAGGGTGACCAGCGTGAGCATGGAGAGGCTCCCCGAGGGCGGATCCAAGGTGAGGGCCGAGGGCCCGTCGTACCACTACTCGGACCGGACCTACCCTATGTCCGAGAGGTGGCTCACCCCTGCGGTGAAGGAGGAGGACGTGCGGACGTCGTCGTCGAACGGCGGATACGGCATTAATCCGGAAGAGCTGCAGCAGGACATTGACAATTTTATTCTACGAGACAGTATTGTTTGACCTTTGACCCATCTACCAAGGCCACACTTCAACCTACTCTGTACTTAATCTATTATATAAATATAGAACGTTTTGTACATTATGTAAATTATTTTATTTCATTTTTCGTCTTTTATAAAAACCAATACATTGAACACGACAGAACAAAAGAAAAACAGAAGTGAAACAAAAAAAAACAATTTATCCCTTTATACTGTGAACTTCCGGTTTCATTGTGTTCAGCCATATTTGCGCATGCGCATTCTGACGTTTTGTGTTGGGTCAACGGAAAATCTGGCACACGAGTTGTGTGTCGTCAACAATTTCTGTGTGTGATTTATTACCAGTTTTTTAATATTACAATGTTTACACGTGATTCCCCCCAAAACACCAAAAGTCCCTACACTTTAGTTTTCTGATGTCTCTTTTTGAGTCTATTTTGCACAGCAAGACAATCTATAAATAGTTCTATATTACGCAATCATTTTTTGTTGGGTAAAGTCGAACTTTTAGTTTGTTCTATTTCTCAAAACCTGGTCTTAAGTTTGGTAAAATAGCATAGAAGTCTTTTAATACGTTTACGCAATACTATAATAAGATGGACCGCGCTTGCTCTATTTTTAGAGCTTGGAAGGGTCGTGTTTTCCGTGCGCAGCCAATAACGTGTGGTCCAAAAGACTTCCGCTTTGTACAACTTTCGATTTTAATCCAAATTTGATATCTAATCTCTTATACTACAGACGCTCCTTCTATAATGTCATTATTCTACAATTCTACATGAAAAGCAATGAAACGACGAAATTTAAAAATTGAAACATTTACTTTTACAAATATATTATTTAAAAGTTTTAATTCACCTCTGATATTCTCTTTTAAATTCTCCGGCAACAACTGACAACTGGGATAGTCATAGTTTTCTAAAACCATAAGTCTATAATTCAATCTGTGATCCGACATTCCGAGCCATCACATAGCAGAAATGTCAAAGCGAACGGCTCATTATTATAGTCCTTGGTTTAGTCAGATTAATGCCACATTCAATCAAGCAAGGCTGCAAGACCATTCAGCTTAAACAAAGTGTTGCCATTTCTTGACCAAACCTAAGTACTCAGTGTCAACGTAAGTACTCAGTACCAGCATTGCACCGATTCAGACCAGGTTTTGTGAGATTTTGGAATGTTTTGAAAAAAACAACATTTTTTGGTCATTATATTATTTCGAATAACTATGATAGCTAAGTATTTCATTCATGACATTTGAACTGGTAAGGTTACTATTGGAGCATGTACATTGATATATTTCACCTGATGACGATTTCAATAAATGATTAACATCGAATTTTTTCATGTTAGCAACGAACTATTTTTTCCTGTCTGTTCAAGTGTGTGTTTGTCTGTATGATTGCGTGACTGCTTATCCGCGTGTCTGTTTGTGCCGGGCGGATGAATATGTCAGGGACTAGAAGTGTCTGTATTCACATTTGTTAGATGTGGCGTTCTGGAGTCTGTGTTTTAAAAACTTAACAAACTTAATATTTGTATATATTTCTTGACTTGTGTTGTGGTGTATGTTTGTTGACTTGTGTTGTGGTGTATGTTTCTTGACTTGTGTTGTGGTGTATGTTTGTTGACTGGTGTTGTGGTGTATGTTTCTTGACTTGTGTTGTGGTGTATGTTTGTTGACTGGTGTTGTGGTGTATGTTTGTTGACTGGTGTTGTGGTGTATGTTTGTTGACTGGTGTTGTGTTGTTTGTTAATGTATTTAGAGTGTGTGTACGTTATTGTGTACGTGTGTTTGCATTTATTGGTTTGCATTTACGTTTTTTTTACACGCATGAATGAACATATATATTTATTCAAGATGATTAAGTGTATTTATGAATATGTGTATGTATGTAAACTGGTTTTATGACTATTGCTACGTGTATGGTTTAGGAATAGAGAGAGAGATATAGACAGTGGGACAGACAGAGAGATGAGTAGTTTAATGGATGGATAGATAGAACGATAAATATACAAATATATATATATATAGATATAGACAGATAGATGGAAATATAGATACATTGATATATATATATAGAGAGAGATAGAGAGATAGATTAATTGATATATAGATTATATATAGATAGATAAATAGATGCTAGAAAGATCGATAGACAATAAGATAGATAGAGATGCTAAACATAGAGAAATATAATTTAGGTAGATATATAGATAGATAGACAGAAACAGATAGATATATATCATACCATTGCATTCAGATACAACAGGTATTTAGGTAGCTAGGAATATATACAGGCCTACATAAATGGAGACAGAAAGAGAAGAGGGTGGGGGGCAGAGGTAAAAAAAAATTACCCTAATGTTGTTTTAGCCATATGGAAATATATATGTTGTATTATATGATTATAATGAGCGTATGTTGATTTTAAGCATCTGCACAACTATCTGCAGATAAACTAAGTATGTAATAAGCAACGTAAGCTTTTACTCAGTATATAATCTCAAGGTTCTAACCACCAATCAGGTCTCATATCTGAATGTCACGATCTGATCTGAGAGCAATAGAATTAAAACTAAACATTCTGTGTCCATTTACTGCCCCACCAAATTAAACTATCTGATCACCCCCGTGCGTCTGATCATATGTCTGAATGAAGAGTGTGTTCGTTTTTGTTGTACAATGTAAATGTTGGGAATTGTCTAGGGGGACGATGTTAAAATTGTTGGTATATATAATATATAGATATATATATAGGACATATATATAGTTTGACATTTCGTTTATGTCTAGTGATATTTTTACAGGCCTGTTCTCTTGTCTACAATTGTCTGCCTGTCAATTTTAATGTTGTTGTCAAGATGTCAATACTGTTATTTCATTGGTTCATTTATAATTATTGCATTAATAAATATATATATATATAGAGAGAGAGAGATACAAATGAATGGTTCCATGATATTTATACTAAAATCCTTCAAATCTTCACATACCACAATAGACCACATATATTGTTAGACCACATATATTGTTAGACCACATATATTGTTAGACCACACGTGTTTTAGCCTTCACATAATAGAGACCACTTTGAGTCCATACAGTGTGTAGACCTAGACTGTTTTTTTACACCATTGTACATACCAGTATGTCTATTATAGGCTTATACAATGTCTATATTCACCATGTTTGTCTATGATTACGATTACCATGTTGTCATTTAGCTACAGCTAAGTGATTTGAACAATCTGTATTTGAAATTATTGATAATTTATGCATAACTGTTTCGTCTATTTGTTGCGAGGCCATCTTAATTGCTGATATAAACATTGGATAAATTGATTGTAATGTTGTTGGCGATATATCGATAGAATAAAACATGATTTCTAAATAGATTTCTTGTTTGTCAGTGCATCTGTTGGTTTATTTGTTGCTTTTTACTTGTAAACGTATTGCTTTTTTATGTTGTAGTTGTTTTTATTATGAGCATGTTTGACAACAAATGATAGTGTGGCCAACCCAATGCACAATAAAGAATCATCCTAACTTCATTCTAGAAGTAAAACCAAAAGAAGTAAAACAGTTGAAAAAGTGGAGTCATTGTTACTGAATCAACCATCTCTTCATACTGCCATGATAAGGTGTTTTTTTTAAATACATTTTTCACAGGTATATGTGTACATATGGGGCACGGTAGCCGAGCGGCAGCGCGTTCGACTGGCGATCCGAAGGTTCTGGGTTCGAATCCTGGTGGCGCCAGGATTTTTTCCCAGGACTTGAGGGTGTCACTGAGTCTACCCAGCTCTGATGGGTACATGACATTAGTTGAGGTAAAGTAAAGGCGGCTGGGCATTGTGCTGGCCACACATCCCTAGATTGCCGTGGCCACAGAAACTGGTGAGCGCTGCTTCACCAGCCCTATGATCACTTTGATCCGAAGGGTACTTTAGTTTTAATATGTGTATATAATATATGTGGTATCGTTCTTGTGTGTATGTTTGTACAAGTGTGTTTCTTGTTTTTCTTGTGTACGTGTGTTCCTAAATGTGTATGTAGGTGTGTATGTACGTATAATTAAATTGTGTCTATAGCTATGTACGTAAGTGTGTATAAAGCTATGTATGTAATTGTGCATGTAATTGTGTATATAGCTATGTGAGTAATTGTGTCAGTAATTGTGTCTGTAATTATGTACATGGAATTGTGTATGGAATTTTGTCCATAGCTGTGTATGTAATTATGTATAAAGTTGTGTATGTAATTGTGTATGTAGTTGTGTAGTATGACTGTAGGCGTGTATGCATATCGGTATGCAGAAGATCCTGAAGTTTAGTATCTTGGTGTCAACACTAAGTTAATGAAATGATAATCAAAAGTTCCAGAAACCTACGTGATGGCCTTCAAGTTAACCAGGAAACAATGTAGGCCTATGTTTTTATTTTAATGTAAAAAGTACATAATCTACATCCGACTCCTATTTGAAGTGGCCTTCTTCTATTCATGACGTCTTCAATGGTTTAATTTTGTCAGTTCATTAAGTGTAAGGTCTGTGTCACTCAGTGGGGGGGGGGGGGGGGGGGGGGGGTTTCTGACGTCACTGAGTTAAAGTATCAAATATTGAAATAGTATAATGACGTAATTAAAGTGAAGAGAAATTATTTTTATCACTTTGAGTCTGTATTCGTGTTAGGTGAATTAGGCATATTATAATGATTGACTGCTCGATTGATTACAAAATTATTTATGGATTTTGATTCCTTGATTTTTTAAATTCTTGGATGGATGGCCAGGATGGGTGGGTGAATAAATAGATATAAATAGAGTGATAGATAGATATTTATATTAAAAAGATAGATAGATATATGGATGTATTTATATATATATATATATATAGATATACATATAAATATACAGATAGATAAATAAAAAGATAAATAAATAGATAAATACATAGATAGATAGAAAAATAGATAGTTAGATAAGTGGATAGAAAGGATAGATAGATCTAGACCTTTGATCAACTGTCTGATCGTTCTTCAACGACCCTTTCTTTTGACAACATTTATCAAATTCTGACGGCTCCATACGGCCCCCGGACCACATGTTTGAAGACGCCATAATGAGTCACAAAAAACTACGACTTTTATCCCAAAACGAGGCTGCACTGGAGGAAGTAGGTCAATTGAAAGGGGGGACAATGCACAACTTTTTTTTCTTTCTACGCACATTGCAATCATTTGATGTGAAGATCTTTCAAAGGGAAGCAATCACCTGGTTATAAAAGGGAGTGTATTCAAGTTCATTATTTTTTTTGCGTGTATCGTTTCGTACAATTGTATCCAATAAAATGTTGTTTTGTATACTTATGTATGTTAAGAATATAACAAGAATGTAAATGTTGAATAAATAGCTTAAATAGTGATTTAAAGTTATGAATGTGCCATTACAGTTGTTAAAAAGCCTTTAATTTGGAAAAATATCTGATGTGTATAAATCCCTAGATTTAACTGATATAGATTGAATGCATTAAAATGTAATAAAAAATTTCATTTTCTTATTTTAATGGTTTTAGGGGGCATTGTAGACGAGCGGCAGCGCGTTCAGCTGGCGTCCTGGGTTTGAATCCCGGGGGAAGGCCAGAACATGTTCTCGGGTCTGGAGGGTGTCCCCGAGTTCACCCAGCTTTGATGGGTAACTGAACTGACTTTAGCTGGGGTAAAGATTGTACTGGCCATACAATCCCCATAGTATGCCGTGGTCACATAAACTGGTGAACGCTGCTTCTCCGGCCCCATGGTCAATTTGGTCTGATGGGATACTTTTTTTTTTATCCAAATGGTTTCACACAATAACAAAAAATGGTTTCAAACAAGTTACAAGCAATGCCTATAGACTAGCTAGGCTATATATTACATTTTTTTAACTGACAGATAATACGCGAGTTTGTAAGGGAGGCTACATTTAAAAACTTTCAATTATCAATAAGTGTTCTTTCAACAAAGTGAAAACTGTTGCTCTCAAAATGGTTTCACGCTGAATGTTTGAATAGATAAGTCTATATTGACTATGTATTAATACAAGTTTTCTTCTTGTAAAAAAAAAGTAAATACATGGAAGACCATAAATCTAAATCTGTGGAAGAATGAAATCATATACATGTGTTAAATAAGGTTAGGGCGAGGTTTATGACAAAAACCTACACAAAAAAAGAAAAGTTTATTTCTTAACAAGTTTGTTTGAAATAGTTTAGTTTGGTAAAGATAGATTGTAAATATTGTATTTCTCTCTCTCTCTCTCTCTCTCTCTCTCTCTCTCTCTCTCTCTCTCTCTCTCTCTCTGTCTCTTTCTTTTAAATGTATTTAAGATTGCTTTCATAATTATATATTTTGTACAGTATGTTATGGTAAAAATGAGCTTTTAAGATAGTTTTACATAAAGATTTAATCAAGATATTTCCTTAAGTTAGATCTATTTTTAAAGTAAAGGTCGTTTTTCCATCATCTCTTTCCGATAAAAGATAGAATGGATCAAAACTATTAATAAAGGAATATAATGCCCTCACACATGTATATGCTAAACACGTGTATTTTGAACACATAAACACAAACTGTTGCCTGAAACTGTTATTAGACAGTGTCATTTTTTTTCTCCTAGTTTCAACTGCCAACGCTGTCGTCAATAATAAAACATATTAACCCCCCCCCCCTTCCCGACACGTGACCTCTTTCCCCCTCCCCACACGCAACCTTCCCGTTTTCCACAAAAGTTAACATTTAAAACGAGGTTGTAGAAATGTTGACATATTGTTGTCAAAGTAAAATTTACGACGTTAGTTTCTTCAACAGTATTGTGGCGGGGGCGAGGTGGGGTTGTGGGGAGGACAAAATCAACCAAGACGAGTATAGGGTCACCATTTGTTCAGGTCACTAGAGAGATGGAAGATGGGAGGGGGGAGGAGGGGCGACTGAGAGTAAAGGACTCCTGGAGAGCGCCCCCTTAGTAGTTTACGTAGACAGGGAAGGGCGGGTGAATGGGGCTTCTCGCAACACCCCGAGAACACATAGGGATCAAATTTGTAAATAATGACACAGTATATTGAGAGGGTGCCGGCTCCTTGTGGTTGCTTCCTTATACATCCTTCGCTCGGCGCCCATCAATCCACATTTCAACGCCTCCGCCCCTCTACACCCTCCACAAAGCCCCCCTAGTTAACCCCTCCACAGCGTCTCCCCCAACCTAATGATACAGGATGTGACATGTGTGAGAAAATATTTTTAAAATTAGGGGGTTGGGAGCGGGGGGGGGGGACGGCAATCGAGGGCGCTTTCACTCGAGGGGCGTTGTTAGTAGATTTAGTTCCAGTTGTTTTCAGCTGTAGAGTCGACACAAGTTGTGTGTGTGTGGAAATAATTCCATGTCTTAAATAGGTGAACTACAACTAACCATGGTCACGTGAAAATGTCTACATATTATTATCGGCGAATGTATTTAAAAAGCAAGATAAGGGAGAGCATTAAAAGAAACACACACTGTCACACACACACACTGTCACACACACACACACTGTCACACACACACACACTGTCACACACTGTCACACACTGTCACACACTGTCACACACTGTCACACACTGTCACACACTGTCACAGACTGTCACACACTGTCACACACTGTCACACACTGTCACACACTGTCACACACACACACTGTCACACACTGTCACACACACACTGTCACACACTGTCACACACTGTCTCACACACACACACACACTGTCACACACTGTCAACCACACAAAGAAAAACACCATGAAAATGAATCCATGAAATTATTTAGTCCAGGGGTCGGCAACCTTTTGCTTATGGTGTGCTAAACTAGGATTTCTAAATCATTCAGCGTGCCAACAGCCTAAAAGTCAACCTGCTCTATTATACTTATTTTCTTATAAGACAAGTAGGTAATTCAAATCCGTTGCAAGATAAAGAATAAAAGCAAAGGAACTCTATAGAGAAAATCGTTAAAGCGTTTTATATTTAATTTAAACAAATAATGTGTTTGTGATCATCATCCTTTTTATTACCATTTATACCAAATACAATATTATATTACCAAACCTTCACATTTATGGTAACTATTTTGTAAAGGTTATCATTTAGTTTCAAGCTACATTTTATTTATCTATCAACTCATAAACTGATTATAATATTTTCTTCTCAGTTTAACCAGTGATACCGCCCTAAAATATCAGAAAAGCCAAGTTATAATTAAAATGGTCTCGGTGACCTATTTTTTCCTCCCCCCACCCCCCGTATTAATTTTCAACTTCGCCCATGTGCCCTCCCTCCATGTGCACCTCTCCGCCCTCCCTCCATGTGCACCTCTCCGCCCTCCCTCCATGTGCACCTCTCCAACCCTCCCTCCATGTGCACCTCTCCGCCCTCCCTCCATGTGCACCTCTCCGCCCTCCCTCCATGTGCACCTCTCCGCCCTCCCTCCATGTGCACCTCTCCGCCCTCCCTCCATGTGCACCTCTCCGCCCTCCCTCCATGTGCACCTCTCCGCCCTCCCTCCATGTGCACCTCTCCGCCCTCCCACTTTTTTGTCCCCAAAACTAACAACTTTAAAAAAAAATTATGAACAAACAATTTTTTTTTTCTTTCGAAATTTAAGTTATAATAAAATCAATGATCTGTTAACGTTTATATTTTGGATGAAATGAAATTTGATAAAAATAGTTTTTGAAACCATGCACAAGTGCTGCAAAAGCCTGATTTATTATTGCCCCCACCCAAACAGTGCACTATTTTCCCGATGCAAAATGTTTCCCCCCCCCACCCCCTTTTATACTATTTGCCTACCCTTTGCCCCATCATTTACTTATTTAAACTATTTGTCTCTCCTCCCACCTCGCAATGTTTTTTTACATCAACCTCTTCAAGTTAATAACCTACATAGTCATATGATGTGGAATATTTCTTCCATACACTCGCAATAAGCTGCTGTGGTGAATGTTTACCATGATGTCTGATCAATTATTTTTGTGTTGTCAAATGTGAGGTTAGATTAATTATAAACCACTTCACCTCGTTGCCACCTTATACATTCACTCAATTTCCAGCCACCTCAGCACTGTGTTTTTATACAAATTAACCGAGCCGGCACCGTGACAGTGTCACTATGAGTCGAACTTAAATCTGATAACATAAAGATGACATGCATTTATACTTTTAATCGCTTCCCAAAATACATTTTGGACACTAAAATACATAAAATAATGCTAATATTTTCTTGATAGAAAAAGCCAAGTTAAAAAGCTAAGCTCCGCGAAAAAAAAAGCCAATATCCCAAGTTGGGATCGAAAAAAAAAGCCAATATCCCAAGTTGCGATCGAAAAAAAAGCCAAGGAGTGTTATCACTGAGGTTTAAAATTCAACTGGCTACGTTTTCAAATCGCCAATATCCCTAAACTTAATTTTTAAAAAAGTATCTACATCTAAGAAGGTCGTAGTAAGATTAAGCCAGTCATGCTTGATTAGGTATGAAAAAATCAATTGAAAGTCTTGAAACTCCGCTTTGAGTGATTCGATGTGCTTCTGAAAAAGCCCAACTATCTATCTTAATATAGTCTAAGGGAAGTACACATAGTAAATGTTTTGAAATTGATTTCACTCAATATAAATATTACTGGGAAATATAGTTGTTTTTGTTTTCATCAATAATAAGACACCTCTAGGAGTTCTCTCGCGTGCCATTGAAAATCTCTCTGCGTGCCAAGTTTGGCACGCGTGCCGCATGCCTTAGGTTGTCGACCCCTGATTTAGTCTATATTAGTATAAATATAAGAGTAGGTCTATAATATATGTTTGTATACGTGTCAATGTAGATCTATAGCCTATGTTTATAGATAATGAGTCTATGTAAGTCTGGGGGTCTTTATGTCTATAGGTCTATATCTGTAAAAGGATAATACGACCTATATGTCTATATAAATATATTCTTATCTTAGAGTCTATAAAATTATCAAAGAGTCTACAAGTCTATATAGGCCTACTAGTTTATAAGTCTTTAAAATACTTTGTTAATCTAAAAAAGTGTCCATAAGTCTATAAAATAGTGTAGGCCTATGTCTATAAAATATTGTACAAGTCTATAAATAGTTTATAAGTCTATACAATAGTCTATTGGTCTATAAAAGAGAATATATTTATACAAGTCTATAAGTCTATACAAGAGTCTATAAGTCATTTTTTAGAGAGGGGGGGGAAGAAAACCTCATGGCCTAGAGGTCACCTGTGCCCTATGCCCATCCTTGCTCCATAAGTCTATATAACAATCTATATAAATATAACAATCTATATAAATATAACAATCTATATAAATATAACAATCTATATAAATATAACAATCTATATAAATATAACAATCTATATAAATATAACAATCTATATAAATAAAACGATCCATATAAATATAACAATCTATATAAATATAACAATCCATATAAATATAACAATCTATATAAATATAACAATCTATATAAACATAACAATCTATATAAATATAACAATCTATATAAATATAACAATCTATATAAATATAACAATCTATATAAATATAACAATCTATATAAATATAACAATCTATATAAATATAACAATCTATATAAATATAACAATCTATATAAATATAACAATCTATATAAATATAACAATCTATATAAATATAACAATCTATATAAATATAACAATCTATATAAATATAACAATCTATATAAATATAACAATCTATATAAATATAACAATCTATATAAATATAACAATCTATATAAATATAACAATCTATATAAATATAACAATCTATATAGATATAACAATCTATATAAATATAACAATCTATATAAATATAACAATCTATATAAATATAACAATCTATATAAATATAACAATCTATATAAATATAACAATCTATATAAATATAACAATCTATATAAATATAACAATCTATATAAATATAACAATCTATATAAATATAACAACCTATATAAATATAACAACCTATATAAATATAACAACCTATATAAATATAACAACCTATATAAATATAACAACCTATATAAATATAACAACCTATATAAATATAACAACCTATATAAATATAACAACCTATATAATTATAACAACCTATATAAATATAACAATCTATATAAATATAACAACCTATATAAATATAACAACCTATATAAATATAACAACCTATATAAATATAACAATCTATATAAATATAACAATCTATATAAATATAACAATCTATATAAATATAACAATCTGTATAAATATAACAATCTGTATAAATATAACAATCTATATAAATATAACAATCTATATAAATATAACAATCTATATAAATATAACAATCTATATAAATATAACAATCTATATAAATATAACAATCTATATAAATATAACAATCTATATAAATATAACAATCTATATAAATATAACAATCTATATAAATATAACAATCTATATAAATATAACAATCTATATAAATATAACAATCTATATAAATATAACAATCTATATAAATATAACAATCTATATAATATAACAATCTATATAAATATAACAATCTATATAAATATAACAATCTATATAAATATAACAATCTATATAAACAGTCAACATTGTTTATAGATGCCAGCCATTTCTTGAAGTCTTCTGTACAGGAAGTAGGCAGTAGGAAAATAATAGAAGGCAGAAGGGTGGATGAAGAGCATTATGATGAGAGGGGGAGTCTCAATGACACATAGCGCCCCCCATCGCCCTACCGCCCATCTCAGGTGTTCGTAATATATTTCAACAATTCTCTGCCTACCAGGGCGGAGCGCCCGGTGTGACATTTCCCCCCCCCCTGACTCGTGTGGGCGCTGCTGGCACGGTCGGTATGCCTGGCACGTGAGTATCTTTTAGGATCATCCCAGGGGGATAGAATTATCCTTTAATTACTAGGCAGATTTACTGCCGTCTCCGTCTTAAATATGCGTCTTGTCTAGCTTTCAATGCCCAAGTCTTACTGTCTGTCTGTCTCTTTAGTTGTCTGTCTCTATGTTAAGTTTAAAAGTAATTTAAAATCTGCAACCTTGAAACTGTCTGTCTGTCTCTCAGCTGTCTTTTTTTCTGTCTCTCTCTCTCTCTGTTTTCTCTATTTCTTCCCATGTTCATCTGCCAGTACCGAAACAAGGGAGCTGGCGCGATGAAGTGTACACATTTCAAGTAATCCAAACTTATTAAATAATGTATTGAATAGCCTATAATAAGAAAAAAATAATAGAAGCTAGGGATTGTGTTGGCCACACATTCCCTTTGCATGCAGAGTCCACAGAAACCAGTGAACGCTGCTTGTAAAGAGACCTTATAGACGTTATTGGTCGGCTGGTTCTGCGGTTAGCTCACCGGACTGTTAACCAACACGTCCCGGGTTCTATCCCTGCCGCCGACTAATCCCTGTCGCCTTGCAGGAGTTTTGGGCCTAGTGGACGTGATAATCTTCTATCTAGAAAGAACGTCTGTAAACTTATAAGGTTACTAGCAATCAGATACTTTCTGTTGTTCTAATAAAAAAAATGGCAGACATATATTCCATATATTCTTTCTTTAAAACATTATTTTATTGAATTACACAATTTATAACAAATGTTTTAAATAATAAAATTTAGGATAGTCTTAATTTTGGTAGAGGGAGGGAGGACATAATATCTTCTATAATTTTATGAAATGTTCAAGTTTTACATTAGAAATAAAAATGCTAATTCTTGTCTGTTAATAAATTTATCTTTTATTTGAAAATTTCAGCTAGGTAACAATATTGATGGTAGGGGAGGGGGGGGGGGTTAGGTAGAAAGGGGGTGGGGGGGCCAGATTTACCCAAGGCACATCGGGTAAACATACCTTGGTACGGCGCCTACATCCTCTTATCCTCCTCTTAACTCGCTCATTCAATCTTGTACGATTTTTTTCTTCCAAAACTCCAACAAGCTACGATCGCTCATTAATCTACCGTCTTTCTATCCGCGGCAATTCCATTTAGTCACACAGACACATACACACACACATAAACTCACATACACACACACATAAACTCACATACACACACACATAAACTCACATACACACACACATAAACTCACATACACATACACATAAACTCACATACACATACACATAAACTCACATACACACACACATAAACTCACATACACACACACATAAACTCACATACACACACACATAAACTCACATACACACACACATAAACTCACATACACACACACATAAACTCACATACACATACACATAAACTCACATACACACACACATAAACTCACATACACATACACATAAACTCACATACACATACACATAAACTCACATACACACACATATAAACTCACATACACACACACATAAACTCACATACACACACATACACATCCTAACTGCACTCCTTTCATATCAAACAACACACTATGACCCTTTTTTTCTAGTTCAGATGTAATTAATATATTTCTCTTTCTTTCTTTCTCTCTCTTTATCTCTCTCTCTCTCTCTCTCTCTGTGTCTCATCAAACCAACTATCTTTCACTTTTTCTTTCTCTACTACACTCCCGCACTCCCGCACTCACTTTACCTCACTTTCTGTCTCTTCGCTCACTCTCTCTCTCTCTCTCTCTCTCTCTCTCTCTCTTAAACAAAACAATAATCCCATTTTCTACAAATACCTCCATTTTCCACCCTAACGCCTACTCCATCCCTCCCCCCCCCCCAACTGTGATTCCCTTGTATTTGTCTTCAATGTTAATTACCAATACAGAATAACCTCTGGCCCCGGGAAATCCTGGCCTTGTAATATGCCATTACGGATATTCCCGCGGGTGTGCATCGGGAAAATCCACTCGGCGCTTGAACGCATTGCTTTAGCTATCATGACAAAATGGCGTCTTAATCGATCCTTCCCTATAACGTTTCCCAAGGTCTATTTACAATAGCAATATATTTTCATTGTCATACTCAAGAACAGGGGTTGACAACATACGGAGCGCGATATAGCCTTGGCACGCAGAACGATTTTCAATGGCAGGGCGAACGACACTTCCATAAATTAGGGCATATTCCGATGAATAGACATTAAGGATAGATAAGCTGTTTTTTTCAGAAGTACATTTAGAACTCGAGAGTTTTCTAACCAAAGGCAAGGTATTCAATTCATGGATTTTGTTTTTATGTCTAATGAAACCTGACTAGCTTGATCTTACTCATATTTACTTAGAGTTTTGGATATTTTTTTTTTGGTAGAGGTATATTGACGATTTTAAGATTTCAAGACGAATCTAAAAAAAAATTCAAATAATGGGCACCAAACTGTGATGATCGCGGGAAAATATGGAAGAAAGTTTCTTAGAAACGTCGTCTGCTTTTCTCAACTGCCCGGCATTCCCTCTATTTTCAACTTTTGGTTCAACTTACACCTTTGAACAGATTTTGTCTCAGATTAAATTTGTTTCAAGCATACAAAGTAGTTTACATTTGACCAATCGGCAGGGACTAAATATGTATCTGACATTGAACAATGAGCGAAGAGAACGATAAGTGAAGAACATTCAAGGCGCTTATTAAGTGATACATATTACAGCTTTAATGCTCATCTTCTTTAAAATATAATTAAATATAATTAATTCTAAAACAAACTTATTTGTTTTGTTATTTTAATGAGTATTAGACATGTATACACAATCATTAGATTATGTAATTGTTGTAACCATTAATATTTTTTAATGGTTTTAAAATCTTTACATCGATTTAAACAATGCTGGAAAGGTTCTTGTTTTTTCTACTGTTGAAGGTAAAATAATTTTATGTCTATAAAAATAGATACCTTATACTGGATTTGTATAATAAAAAGTCATTTATTAATAATAGTCATATTACGACATAACATCTATTGGCATCACTAGACTCAAATGTGTAAACTTAAATTAAATTAAAGGGAGATAATTTGTCAGTTTCATTGTCAAAATATTTCTAATATGTTTCCTTGTTGTTGTTTTTTTATATAAAATATTAAAGTCTTACAATAGATCAATTTGGTCTGACTGGTACTTAACTATTTTGTTTATAGACTAGTTATAGACTTGTATAATAATTTTAAAAAAAATAAGATTAAAATATTATCAAAATATTACTGACTGTACATCATACTAAGGTAAACTCTAGTCGGCCAACTGAGCAAATAAAGAATGTTTTACAATGTTCAAAAATGTCATCCATTTTCTAAAACATAACTATTAACTTTGGCAGTTATTTTATTCCCACCCCACCCCCACACAGACACACTTGAACGCTTGACTGGAAGGGTATAATTATAGAAAGCAACAACTATATTTAGATTATTTTATGCGGCACTACAATTAGCCTTCTCCACGTGATAACAGCAACCTTTTATATAACGCATACATATAGACACACAGACAGACACAGAGACATCCATATACACTGACAGACACACTGACAGACATTAATACAGACAGACACACAGACAGCCATACACACTGACAGACACATACACACAGACAGACATACACACAGACAGACACATACACACAGACAGACAAACAGACAGCCATATACACTGACAGACACACTGACAGACATTAATACAGACAGACACACAGACAGCCATACACACTGACAGACACATACACACAGACAGACATACACACAGACAGACAGACACACAGACAGCCATACACACTGACAGACACATACACACAGACAGACAGACAAAGAGACAGCCATATACACTGACAGACACACTGACAGACATACACACAGACAGACATACACAGAGACAGCCATACACACTGACAGACACACTGACAGACATTAACACAGACAGACACACAGACAGCCATACACACTGACAGACACATACACATACATACACACTGACAAACACATACACATACATACACACATCCATATACACAGATATACAGACCGACAGACAAAGATACATATATACAGACACACAAACACACACATACAGACCGACACAGACAGACACAGAGACAGACACACAGACAGGCACACAGATAGACATATATAAAAACACATAAAAACAGGCACACAGACACACAAACACAGAACACACAAACGTAAAGACAGTTATACAAACAGACAGACAGAAATACAGACAGACACACAGACACACTCAGACACACACAGGCACAGGTTCCACACACATTTGCCATCTTGCCACGCACCGTGTCGAAATTTCAAGTGAAGTTTTAATGTTTCTGTTTTTTTGCTTTTTTTTTTTTTTTTTTTTTTTTTTTTTTTTTTAAACAAACATGCTGTTAAAGGGACGTCACGTGACCCTTGAGTAAATTAAAAATAAATGAAGCGATATGAAACACGGACGTGACGTAATAGTTGTTGGTGGTGTTTTGTCTTAAAATGGTGCTTGAAGAAATTTAGCCCCAAAATTAGGTTTAAAAGTTGGCAGGAGGGATTACTTATTACATTATGGTATGTTAGAGTAGGTCACATTTACTGACTTACTTGTGCGATGAAGTAAGACAAACCACACTGACGATATGAAGAGCATTATGTTCATCGTACATAAGCCACACTAGAAACAAGGAATCACGTTTTGACTGGAATCATGTTTCAGCGAATCACTAGAATTTGTTTCAGAGCGAATCAGAAATACGCTGTTTCACAATCAGCCATGCCACACGTAAAACACGATTCACAGAACATCACGACGCGCAATTTTATTTTCAAAAGAATCAAGAAAGTGTTGAGAGTGACTGTTCTTGACGCGACATTTTATGTTCAAGAATCATGAATTCTAGCAGTGACGACGAAGTAAACTTGGTATGTCCCACGGCGTCTGTTCTACTTAAAGCAAAAAGATAACCAAAACGAAAATGGTGGGTTAAACCTTGGATCGAAAGAAGAAAGATTTATGGAGCATACCATGTTCTTTTAAGCGAACTGGAAGATTTAATAGCAGCCATCTTTGTTTACTTTTTTTAACTAGGCTAATTATCACATGATCTAGTTGCGATTCCCATTGGCTGAAACACCTTCAAACAAGAATCATGTTTTTCAAATTTTAGAACATGTTCTAACTCTGTGAAACATCGCGAAGCACTGCTGAAACTGATTCTGGTGAATCAAGTTGCGCACTATGCCACATGTGCAACTGGGAGAATCATCGTGTTTTTTTAATTGAATCGCAGTGAAACACTGTTTTTGTTTCTAGTGTGGCTTAGCCTTAAGTGTGGGTGTGTGTGTGGGTGTTATCGGTACTGCTTTCGGATAAGTAGGTCATTTCACGCAATATGTTCCTAAAGTAGCTCAAACATATGCATACAATGGTCAGACCAAGACAGAGAAAAGACACATGTATACAGAATTAATTCAGTCATTATTCTGTTCAGTATGTCGCATTGTATGTTACATATATTTAACTGGGTCGCATTACAAACAGTATAATTTTAATAGGTCATCACATGTGCTCTACTTTTTTGTAGAATTCGTCTAACACGATACTTAGTTAAACAATACTTTTTATGCAGTTCAGTGAATATACGAAGAATCCTGCTCATACTTTTATACTCTCTTATAAGTAGGCCACACCAAGTCCTAAGTAGGTTAGTATATAATATATAATAAATGTGTGTTTCGATAACTAGATACGCAATGCATATAGTCGACTAAATGTGGCAGACTTATTATAAAAGAATTCAATTTCACCAACTAGATCAACTGTATGCTTTATAGTACTCAGTAGGTCATATGTGTATTGTATTTAATAGATTGACACATAATCCAACACATAAATAGAAGATAGATAGATAGATAGATTGATAGATAGATAGACAAACAGGCAAACAGATAGATAGATAGATAGGTAGATAGATAGATAGATAGATAGATAGATAGATAGATAGATAGATAGATAGATAGATAGATAGATAGATAGATAGATAGAGAGAGAGAAATAAACTGTATCTATCAACTGTTAAAACACAAATGAAGACTTAAAGATAGGTAGATAGACTATACCCATCATCTAATATAACACAAATGAAGACTTAAACATAAAAACATCTAATATAAAATGTCGGTGAGTTTTACCCCAATGACCAAAACCTTCAACAAGCAACAGATACAAAGTTTAGCCTTTCATCAAATTTGAGAAGATCACCTTTTGTCGTTGCCGTCTGCCAATAAAACGATCAGGAATGTTTTCATTTACGCACATTAAATATTATTTCATTTAAAACCTAAAACGTTAAAGGGCATTGTCGAAAGAAAAAAATAAATGTTGGTAAAATGATACCAAATAGGTTAAACAGACCGTGGCCACTATAATTCATACCCACGGCAACAAACGTCCCTTCTATAATTTAGGTCCTTATACCCCCCCCCCCTCGCCTAAACACACTTGAAACCTTTCGCTTCAACACATTATTCAAAACCGAAATGTTTTCCAAAATAAAAAAATAGTTGGTAAGCTTAGGCCAATAGTTAAACTTTTTGAAATAACGGAACCTTTTTTTTATTTATATTCCAACGCTCTTTGTAAAGGTTCTATTTTGTCTTCCGTTAGGTTTGTCAAAATCATGCCATTAACCGTTTCAGTGTACAACTGGAGGTGGGGGGAGAGTTGAAGGTGAAAGGGTGGGGCGGGGTAAGGCGTAGGTCTTGGTTTGAGGGAGGGGGGTGGCGGGAAGGGGGGGGGGGAATCGTGTAGTTGAGGAGTAGAGTTTTAGGAGTTTATCCAAGCATGGCGGGTTCTAGGCTGTACAAGCAGCAGATGTCTGCATTCTAAGACAGACTTACAGACTTAGTAAAAGTAGTGCAGGAAGTTATTTGTTAAGGAAGTAGGAAAATAACAAGTATGCTTGCACACATACATGCACACATAAGCACATACACTTTACAGAGTATACATATATTATGACATGTAACACACCTACAACACATAGATCTATGCACACATCTATACATACACCGAAAACCAAACTAAATTATACTAATATATGTACACACATAAACATAAACACATATATATAGACATAAACACACATATACAGATATAAGCACACATATACATTAATGAAAACAAATATACAGACGTAACACACATATACACAAATAAACACAAATATACAGACATAAACCCAAAAATACAGACATAAATGCAAATATACATACACAAGTACACTTATACAGACATAAACACATCTACATAGATGTACAACTGATAAACACACACGTACACACACAGATACATAGATATACCCTAAGCACACATACACTACTGACATATACAATATAATAATATACATTTTAAAAAAAGCCCCCAATAGTAATTTTGGTATAAATAAAAGAATATTTATACTGATTAAAAAAATAATTTAAAAAAATTTCCTTTGAAAACAAAATATTTTAGAAAACAAAACACACCAATACACCAACCCCTTCCAACCATGTCTGGCCTCGCAACATGTCTCGTTTGATGAGAGATGGGCGTGCGACTCCCGGTGAAATATATCGTCAGCTTTATTTGACAGAATTTGACAGGCGTGCAGCAATAGTGTCACAGTGTGTCACAACCTATCACAGACAACAAGACTGACATGGGACAAAAAAAAAGAAAAATGTAAAAGGTCAAAAGTTCATTCAGGATTTACGATGTTTTAGTTAAAGTACTTATTTATTAGATTTCAATCAACTCAAATATGACATCTTTATTTAAACGTTGCTATAATATGTGCATTGCATATTTCGATTTAAATAGATTTTATAGTGTATATTTAGAATTGTATCTAAAATTCATTTAGAGTTTATTTCAACCTATATTTAGTTATAGCTTAGAGCAGGTCCGGTGAAGGAGCGTTCACCAGTTTCTGTGGTCACGGCATACTAGGTGATTGTGTGGCCAGCACTATGCACAGCCGCCATTACTTTACTCCAACTAAGTTCAGGTACCCATCAGAGCTGGGTAGACTCAGGAACACCCTCCAGACCCGGGAAAAAAATCATGGCCAACACCAGGATTCGAAACCCGGGACTTTCGGTACGCCAGCCGAACGCGCTGCCGCACGGCCACCGTGCCCCCATTTTACTGATGAGTACAAGTTTAAAAAGTCGATGTTCATGTTACGATTAAAGTGTTTATGTTTATTTCAAGCAGCCATGTACTCATTCTAATTCTGTATTAATTGAGTATTATAGTTCACACAGAAATAACACATTCAAACAGTGTGTGTGTGTGCGTGAAGTAGGGAAAAGATTAGATTCATCCACGGCCATCATTTGAAAGAGTTATTTCCATCATAAAGACACCGTCAGCCTTACATTGTTCACACTGAGTGTTTTGTTATGGGTTTTCTAGAGCGTGTCTGGGCTGTTCTTCTGCTCCAGTATGTTCTCTCGATAGTCCGAAAGCTATTTTATACATGGTGCATTAACATATGAATGACAATGAACAAATGGCTTCTGAAGCGATTGTTTATATAGTTCAGTACAGATCATGACCTTGGTGTGTTTTGTTTAAAGATTTCCCGTGATGCTACAGTAACCTGACCTCACCCCCCCCCCTCCAATAAAAGCATGTCGCCATGGTAAAGATGATACTGTCACAAAGTGTGAGTGTATAAGTGTAAATCACTGGTGGAAAAAAAAGGCTGAGGATGACATTTTATTTCCAGTCAATGTCCTCCCAACGGCCTCACCAAATTTGAGGCTCTAACACACACACACATACACACACACACACACGCACATAAAAGAAAACTATTTTTACGTTTTACCAAAGTTCATCCACCCCACCCCCTCCTTTCCCAGGTAGACTAAACCACGCCCACCCAAAAGAGTCAGTCAACACTAACATAAACTCTAACCACTAAAACTCCACACAGTAAAGCAGTTTGTCTCCGGTTTCTGTGGACACAGAATAATAGGTGATTGTGTGGCCAGCCCAATGTCCAGCCGCCGATACTTCACCTTAACTAATGTCAGGTACCCATCAGAGCTGGGTAGACTCAAGGACACCCTGCAGATCAGTCACCAGGATTCGAACCCAGAACCGTTGATAAGACAGCAGAACACGTACCTTATAAAATAGACAAGCAACCTAACAAAATATTATGAATTACTAAGTCATTAACTCCAATGACAAGAAATCCTAGCCCCCCCCCCCCCCCCCCCCCAAAAGGTGAAAGATAAAATGTAGTTAGTCCGGTGTAGTGAATATTTGAGTGGTTACAATTATATTTTCCCAACCTTCTAATATTTAACTCATTTGATTCTCAAAACACATTTCTTTTCTTGGTTGGCGGATCATACACAAATCTATATGAATAGTTATTTATATTAAAGACTATAATAAGATGGTCCGCTCGCTTTGATATTTCTGCTATTTGATAACTTGAAACACCTCTCAATGATGAGAGCTTTACACACAAACATTCCTGAACTTAAACAGTCGACATACAATGTGTTTCCCATGTAGTTTGCAGCACGCATTAATTATGCTGACGTATTTGTTTTGACTTGCATTAAAAAATCTCCAGCTTGGAGGTCTCTAGTGTGCCACTAAAAATCCTCCGCATGCTAAGTCTGGCACGCGTGCCTTAGGTTGCCGACTCCTGACCTAGTTGATAGTTTGTTGTAGTAATGTAACTTTTTAGTAAAGTAAGTTATAGACCTAGTTAATTAGTAAAGCAAGTTATAGATTTAGTTAATTACTAAAGCAAGTTATAGATTTAGTTAATTACTAAAGCAAGTTATAGATTTAGTTAATTACTAAAGCAAGTTATAGATTTAGTTAATTACTAAAGCAAGTTATAGACCTAGTTAAGTGTTTGTTGTAGTAATGTAAAAGTTTTACTAATGTAGGCCTAAGTCTTAGAGAAGTAAATTGAGGAATTTCCGATTTACGTCCTCTAGACTTCCGTTTTAGTAATTCGCTATGATTTTATCAATGGAAAATTAAGATTAAAATCGAAAGTTCTAAGCCGCGGAAACCTTTAATGCAATCGAAGGATCGTAGAAGTCATTTAAGACAGCCTTAAAGAACATATTAAAAGCTTTCAAAAATAGAGCAAGCGGTCCATCTTATTAAAGACTTTGTTTATAGGCCCCTACGAAGAATTTTGTTAACACTATACAATTAATGAATGTGTATACTATAAGGCATATCATATTAGAATGTATACATATAGGCCTACTATTGAAGGGCTTAGTCAACAATATAACATTTTATGCCAATTGCAGTCTAAATCCTAGAGGTGGTATTTGATTGTGGAGTAAAGCAAAAACTGCAAGGTGGTAGGGGAGGCTATTGCACGATAAGGAGCCAATAGTAAGCGACCGGGTAGTTCTGAACTAGTACATTATTTCAATCTATCTATTGAAAATTAATTTCACGGAATTATCAAAAGTAGAAACGTTAAAAAAATATTAGTTCCATATTTCAAATCTTCTAATTCTATTTTTGAATTTAAAATGTGTATAAGACAAACAGTTACATTTATTCTCAAGAATTCAGTTTAAAAATAACCAAGAACAGACACATAGATGGCTAGTCGGTGAAACAGTGGATATTTTAAATTTTCCTAAATTACCTTTGATAAAATTATCGTTGCTGAATTTACCGTTGCCAAAATTAGCTTGCCGATAATACCGATGCCAAATATACAGTGATTCGATGAAACATGTACAAAAAACATTTCTATGGAAAACCAAAGTTATAACAAGGATACATGCGTACAAGTCTAGTCTATCTGCTATGTACACTGGCCTAGTGTATACGCTACACTAGTCCACACATCTAGCGCACATGTGTACAAAGTCTATTCTTTTGTACGCATTCAAAAAGGTCGACGTTTAGCTCGAGTGTAAATATTTTGGATCAACACTTCTCTTTAGAAATAGTCCTATTTCCATAATATTGCTTTAGCTGCGCGCGCAGTTGGCACTAATTCATCCTTCCAGACACACACACACACATACACACACACACACGTGAACTCGACCGTTATCTTAGCGTCACTGAAGCGTGACGGTGTGTTTGACAAATACTTAAGTTCACGTTCCGTTGTGTTGCTATATGAAATTTCTCTTTAAGTTATGGCATTTGCTTTTTATCCTCCTAAAACTAAAAAAAAAAGGTTTTTATTTCTTACAGTTACGTCTCGAATAAAATCTAATAATGTAACCTTTAAGTAAAGCAAGTTATATACCTTATCTTATACATTACAGACGCTCCTTTTATAAAGAAGAGTATTGCGTCCTACGCTAGTCCGTGGTCTGAGTCTAATCTTCCATTTTTATTAGTGTTTAAATGATGTTAAGTTACTGGTTTTCCTGGTCTATCCAGGCAACCCATTCCATGCCCTGATGCCACCCGGGAAGAAAGAGTTGAAGGACCTAGTTCAGGGGTCAGCAAACATTTGCTTATTGTGTGCCAAACTAGGATTTCTAAATCATTCAGCGTGCCAACAGCCTGTAAGTGCTCAACTATATTATTTTTATAAGACAATTAATTTAGTGCCGTAGCAAGACCAATACTAAAAGAAAAGGAGCGTTATAGAGAAAATCATTTGATCGTTTGATATTAAATAACAAATTAACCTGTTTGTTATTAGCATCTTTTTATAAATCCATTCATAGCTAATACACAATTTCATTACTCAACTTATGGTAGATTCTAAATGTATCAACATTTAAATTTGTTGTCAAGATATAAATTCTAGTAAAGATAAAGTATATTTTTTATAAGTTAATCTCAGCCTAACTGAGATTTCCGATAATATATTATACAATTTTGTTTCCAAGTAGGATTATGTTCCATTATAGTTAAGCAGATGTGATGCGTAGTAATCATACACACTGGGTAGTTAATGTCATGTTTAGAAATGTACATATACACTCTTTAGTCATATAATATTTATATAATTGTCAACTATCTTTTATAAATTGATCATTTTAAAGTTATAAATTGTAAGCCATTTTTTTTAAGGAAACATTAAAAAAAACATCTTAGATATATTAACGCAAAGGGAACTGGCTAATTCTACCCCTCTAATTAAATTCTCCAAATATGATGCTAGTGATGCCAAACGAGTTAATTTTTTTAAAATATAACTAGTGTTGCTTATAAATTAGTTATTCTTTATACAAATTCAGCATTAGATGCATAAAATTACTTTACATTGTAATTAAACATTTTCTGCATTAATAAAGTCGATTTAAGGAGGTTTTTTTTAAACATTAATAATTACAACAATTACATAATATAATGCTAATATATAAGCCTCTTATATTTATTACAATAATAAAATAAATAGTTTTAGAATTAATTATGTTTATGCTTAATTAAGATAGATAAGCATAAAAACCATTTTGAATGTAATTAGAAGTTATCAATTAATGGGCGCCATTTACTTTAATGCTCTTCGCTAATTGTTCAATGTCAGGTAAATATTTAGTCACTTCTGATAATCAAGTTTAAGTGACCTCTTGGTATGCATAAAAGAGCTTTCATATGCGATGCCTTGCAGTTGACAATAGCAGATGACTTTCCCATACAGATTCCTTTCAGTTTTTTCCCACAAATCGTCTAATTTCCATGCCAATTTTTCGGGTGTTTAAAAAAAATGCAAATATCCCTTCACTATAAAAAGATCCAGATCTAAGTAGTTTGCACTAAGATCAAGCCAGTAAGGCTTGATGTGGTATGGAAACATGAGTCTACGTATTTGAAAGTCTTGGCTTTGTTAAAAAAAACTCCGCATTGAGTGCTTCAATGTACTTCTGAAAAAGCTCATCTATCTTAATTTGCCTTAAATTAGGAAAGTAGTTTATGTTTTGCAATAATTGATTTCACGACAAGATATGTCCAGTTTCAATGCAAATCCATTCCATTTGCCCAACACTTCAAGTTCTTTTTTTACCAAAGTTCACTGAAATGTGTCTTCACAATAGTTTCAATCACAAGATAGCAAGTCCAATGATGAGAGCTTTGCACAAAAAAAACATCCCTGAACTTAAACAGTCGACATCCAATGTGATTCCCACGTAGTTCGCAGCACCCATTAATTATGCTGATGTTTTGACTTGCATTAAAAAATCTCCTTCTTGGAGGTCTCTAGTGTGCCACTAAAAATCGTCCGCGTGCTAAGTCTGGCGCGCGTGCCTTAGGTTGCCGACCCCTGACCTAGTTGATAGTTTGTTGTAGTAATGTAACTTTTTAGGAAAGTAAGTTATAGACCTAGTTAATTAGTAAAGCAAGTTATAGACCTAGTTAAGTGTTTGTTGTAATAATGTAAAAGTTTTACTAATGTAATTCTTAGAGAAGTAAGTTTTAGAATAGCGAGCATTAGAAAATTGAGTAATAGTGAAGTAAGTTGGAATAAAGAAAGTACTTGCTTAGTTCCTTTAGTTCCTTGTGGAACATGGGGCCTCCACAACAGTAGCTATTAGATTATTATATTATAGCCAGATCCAGAAGTTTTCAGTAAAATTAGTTTCTGTTAAAGTAAGTTTTAATAAATAAGCTTTTAGTTAGAAAGTTTACGAAAAGTAAGTTAATGATTTTGCTATTTTAAAGTTTTACTCTACTTAGTTACCTTGGAATTTTAATGCAGTGTTAACAAATTATTCTGCTGTTGATAGTCCAAATAAACCTACAATTAGAATTAGAGTCTACGTGTTAGAAGTCGTGTATTGAATAAAGGCTTAGTTCGTTTCTCTAGTTAGTTTAGTAATAAAGGAATGTAAAGTATCCCGTCGGACCAAATTGATCCATTGGGCTTGTGAAGCAGCGTTCACCAGTATCTGTGGCCAAGGCATACTAGGGGATTGTGTGGCCAGGACAATGCACAACCACCTTTACTTTACCCCGATTAAAAATCATGTGTAGGCCTACCCATCAGTGCTGAAGTAGACTCAGGACTCAAGAACATCCTCCAGACCCGAGAACAAGTCCTAGCCTTCACCAGGATTCAAACCCGGGACATTCGGTACGCCAGCCGAACGCCATAGCGCCCCCATAGTTTAGTACATCAATGTAATTATTTGTTAGTATATCCCTACAAGAAAGAACGTAAATTACACCGAATCGCCACCAAAACCCCATGCATTGCGACAGGGATTAAACCCCGATCGTCACTATGATAGTCCGGATTACTAGCCCCACGATCAGCTGTTCTAACTAATATCACCAACGGCTGAAGAAGTCGCAGAGAATCTCCCCACCCCCTACCCCAACCTCACCCCATAGTTCACGTTGAACAGTTGCGCAGAACGGTGTGTACCTACGCTAGTGTCATCTCTCGTTCCCTCGTGTCATCTGTAAGACATTTATATTTTTTTAAATAGGGACGGTTGTTGACGCGTTCCAATATTGGAACTGACGTTTGTGACGTGGCTGTGGGGGGGGGGGGAGACAGGTAGAGAGTGACGACACGGTGTGAAAGAGAAAAGGGAGGATGGAGGGGGGGGGGAAGGCTAGGTCAGCAAGGAAACATAATCCTCTATGGGTGAAACAGAAACGTGAAATAATAGTTACCTGCCCCTGACTCTCTTTTCTCTCTCCACTCTCCCTCCTGTTGGTTACGGTACTCTTATTATTTATGAACGGGCGCCTGGACAGCTAGCATTGTTTAATGTGTCCTTCAGAGTGTCCGCCTGTTTGTCAACGACACGTATCATTATGTCATTTATCACCGAGACATACCCCCCTCCTCCACATTCCTCAAATCCTCTTTCCCCCCTCCCACCCGGCTCGAACACCTGTGGACTAAAATCTCGTAAATCGTATGTAGAATAGTGATCATTGATATCTGGTCCCTGACCCCTGGTCTCTGACCCCTGGTCCCTGATCCCTGATCACTGGTCCCTGATCCTTGGTACCTGGTTCATGATCTCTGGTCCCTGGCCCCTGGTCCCTGATCCCGGGTCCCTGATCCCTGGTCCCTGATCCCTGATCACAGGTCCCTGATATCTGGTCCCTGATCTCTGGTCCCCGATCCCTGGTCCCTGATCCCTGGTCACTGGTCCCTGATCCTTGATCCCTGGTCCATGATCCCTGACCCCTGGTCCATGATCCTTGATATCTGGTCCCTGACCCCTGGTCACTGGTCCCTGATCATTGGTCCCTGGTCCATGATCCCTGACCCCTGGTTCCTGATCCTTGATATCTGGTCCCTGATCCCTGATCATTGGTCCCTGATCCTTGGTCCCTGGTCCCTCTATCCCTGATCCCTGGCCCCTGATCCCTAGTCCCATGATCCCCGATCCCTAGTCCCTGGTCCCTAATCCCTGATCCGTGATCTCTGGTTCCTGATCCCTGGTCCCTGATCCCTGATCCCTAGTCCCTGGTCCCTAGTCCCTGATCCTTAATCTCTCACCCATGATCCCAGATCCCTGGTATACATAAACATTCTATACTCCAATGTATTGTGGATAATATATATTTTTGTAAACCAACACACACATTCACACACCCACAAACTCAAACACATTCAGCTCGTGGTCGTTTTTAATGGTAGCCCGGAAGTTAAAGAGCCATTAAGAAGACTTTAATACTATGATAAAAGAAGAATTTTGTTAGAGTTTTAAACCTTTTAAGTCCATCCACGAGTCTCATGGATCAATTTATTCTGAAAGTGAGACTAGAAAAAATACAATTACCACCAGATTACCTGAGCACGATATAGGCCTATAAGTATAAGGTGATTGTGTGGCCAGCACAATGCACAGACACCTTTGTATTGTTTCCTCATTATTGTCAAGTACACATAATGGCTGGATTAACCTTACACTTAACCTGAAGAATGGGGATCCGAACCCTTAAGAATGGGAATCTGAAGCAGTAAGAATGGGGACGCGAACGTGCTGCCATCTAGAATAGGTGTCGGCAACATGTGGAACGCGTGCCAAACTTGGCATGTAGAGCGATTTTCAATGGCACTCGAGAGACCTCCAAGAGGTGCTCTATTTTTATGAAAAAAATACATTTTAAGGTTCTGAATTAGCAAATATGACTGTTGCAGCCGAAGTCTCTGAATGACATCGCGACACATTTCCATGAGTTGAACTTCCATTTATAAGGACTACTGGAATGGATTTGCATTGAAACTGGACATAGCCGTGAAATTAATTTCAAAACATTTAACTTCATGGACTTCCCTATATTAAGACATATATTAAGATGGATAGTGTGGATTTTTCAGAAGTACATCGAAGCACTCAAAGCGGAGTTTTCTAACCAAAGGAAAGACTTTCAAATTAATTGGCTCAATTTTTCATACCACATCAAGCCTATCTGGTTTGATCTTACTACAACCTTCTTAGATGTAGATGTTTGTTTTTTTAAGTGGAAGGATATTAGTGATTTATAAATACTGCAAGCTGAATGTTAAACTATTAAAATTGGGCATCAAAATATGCCCATTTACGGAAAAAAGCCGGAAGAAAGTGCTTAGGAAAGTCATATGCTATTCTTAACTACTAGACATTCACTATTCTACTTTCAGCTTTTGGTTCAACTTACACAACTTGTGAACAGATTTTATCGCACATGAAATCTGTTTTACGTATTCAAAGAGGTCACCTACAATTGATCATTCAGAACTCAGAAGTGGCAATATAGGGCCTATATGTATCCGACTTTATACAATTAGAGCGAAGACAAAGCGCTCATTAATTGATACAGAATAATTTCATTTAACAGAGTTTGCTCATCGTCTTTAATTAAACATAAATATAAGCAATTCTAAAACAATTCAATTTGTATTTTTAATTTAATAAATATAAGAGACTTATTTAATAGCACTATATAATGTAATATCTTTAATTATTAATGTTTAAAAGATAAACTCCTTAAAAGTTAAATGGACAAACAATTAACGCAGGAAATGTTTATATACAACCGAGTAACGTAAATTATTTCAATCATCTTATAATTAAATCTTGTAATGAATACCATAATGTTAGATTTATATGAAGAAATAATAATAAGTCATTAATATTAGTTATATTACAAAACATAACTTGTTTGACATCACTATAGAACCAATGAATCAAATATGGAAACATGTTTTTTAATTAAAGGGAGATAATAAACCCGTTTTTTCTGTACTAATGTTTTTAATGTTTCTTTTGTATATATATTTTTTTAAAAAAAGGCTTACAATTTATAACTTTGAAATGATTAAACTGTAAGAAATATTTTAAAAAAAGTATATATACTATCTGACTAAAAAGAAAATATATGTATATTTTTAAACATTACAGTAACTTCACAGTTCGTATGATTACTGCACATGCATTCCGCTCAAGTGCAATGGCCATCGGTTGGTCCTAACATAATACATAAAAGGACATCTCAGTTAAACGAGATCAAAGAATATTAGCAGGTGTTAGATTTTAGATCTTCATCTTGACTACCAAATGATAATTTTATACTATACAGAAAGGACCATAAATGTGAAAGTTTAGTATTAAAATCCTGTATTTGATAAAAATGCAAATAAAAAGAATGCTAATTTTTAATTAAATATAAAATGCTTTAACGATTTTCTCTATAAATCTCCTTTGCTCTTATTACGGAGGTAAATTAATTGTCCTATTAAAAAAAAAAGAAAAAAAAAAAGAGAGCAGGTTGACTTTTAGGGTGTATGCACGCTGAAAGATTTATAAATCCTAGTTTGGTACACTATTAACAAAAGAAAGTCGACCCCTGATCTAGACAAATGTTTTCGATAATAATTGAGTTGAAAGTTCCATTAATCCCTAGTCTCATAGTTTTACGTATCTGATCCAGAAAGTCATTCACGAAAAAAAAGTTGCCTACTCTGTAAAAGCCAAAGAATAAATACTGACTATAGCTCTGGACAAATAAAATTGAGAGTATCCTTGGAGCGGATATCAGATATCACTGATATAAAAAAAAGAAGTATCATTGATATCTCGGGACGTGTTCTGGTGGTACTCTAATGTCACGTGATGGTCATTCGTGATAACAGCCACCTCCAAGAGTAATCAGATCAGTTCTATCCAGGATTTGGGTTTAGTCTACGGCAAGCTGTGACACACCCAGATGTAGGTTCTAGAGATATGTATCTGTCTACACTGTCGTAGTCATCATCATCATCAATCCTATGACCATTGTTGTCGTTAGGGGAGGGGGCGGCAAATGGGCACCTCAGCAGTCAACTTTCTCCACTTTTGCCTATCTTGAGCGGTTGTCAATAGATGAGTCAACTGTAGTCAATACTTTACATTGTCCAACCAGCATCTCCGCTGACGGCCTCTCCGACATCCACCTTCTACCGTGCCCTGTAGGATTGTGTTTGACAGGCTATTGTGCCGCAACACATGACCGAACCATGTCAGTTTGCGCCGTTTGATTGTTGTCATAATGTTTTCTTGAGGGCCTGCAATTGAGGATATTCTGTCCTACACATACGCATTAGTCGTGAGTTCTACGTAGAAGATACTGTCGTAGTGTTGTCTTTTAACCCTTACAGTTTCGGGCGCGTATATAGCGAAACTGACGGCACGGTACGGGAAGGGTTAATATCAGTTCTTGCTGACAATATTGGTAAATTCACATAAAGAAAGTATAGGGCACGATAGGGTTGGCATTCCAGTTTCTGTGGCTGGGATTAATGATTAAACAGATTGTCTATGAAGATTTGTACATGAGTCTAGTTTAGCTCCCATCTCTACATACACAAGCTCCATAGCTCCACGGTCCTAAGCCTCACAGCTACCACCTACCAACTCCAGCTACGAGCCCCGCTGCACAATCCTAGCTGTAGGATAATTGCGTAATTAGCCAGAATCAGGTTCACAAGAACAGACGATAATTACGTTTAGCATGATCTAACGTGGCGCTCACCTAAATTCCCTTTAAGAACACACCCACATCTTAGAAATATCTTAAACATGACGCCAATGGTCTTCCGTACTTTTTCTTTACTTTACCAACCTTTCAACACACACTTCAATATAAAGTTCAACCCTTGTTTTGAAAATATAAACCTTTCATTGGCCTTGTTAGTTTTTTTCCTTCCATTCCTGAATTATTTCTCTGGTCTACCTTTCAAATTGACCCGGTACCGCCATTTGTACTTCTCTTCCTTTTTTTTTTCATTTCTTTGTCTTCTGCCATTCACAAGTAGTCCGTCAACTGAAGGGAAGTAATCCACAGATTGCATAATTCTCCTAGTTGACCTAAATGTGTTGCACCGGTCCTAGACTATAATTTTATGATTCCGTCTGCCCCATCCTGTCAACGTCATTGTTTACTGCCTAAGGACTCGTTCATAACTGACGTCCTTACCACACCAAACCATTATTGTGTTTGTTTGTTGTTGTTTTTATTTCTTGGTGTATTTCAGAATACAACTTGTAATTTTACATTTCAACTTGTGTCTATCAATTGTTTTCTTTTCTTTTATACATATCAGCTTTTAAGAAAAAGTTTATTGAATGATACGTTTATGTGAAGTTTAATTTTACTCTTGCAATTTTGGAAAGTTTTTAAAAGACATTTCTTTTCAACTAAGTTGATAATGTACACCTACATCGGCTAAAAAACTTGTTTAAAACTATTTTAGAAAGTTATTGTCGGTTCGTTTTCATGAGCGCACTGAGCATGCTTGCATTAGCATGGAGTGAGGCGCTATATTAATAACCAATTAATTAAAATGTTTTATTGATATATGTTTTCCTCATTATTTCAGGCAACCCATTCCGTGCTTGAATGCCATTCGAGAAAACATTGAATTGACATGAACGCATATAGAATAAGACACATTTTCTTTTTTATATCTCCACGTCTTCCTAAGTACTTTGTCAGATTGTGTTTTTTTTTTTATTTCTAAGTAAATTTATAATTGATCAATGTATATTGTCCTTCTGGAAGTGTTTGTTTTTATTATGCAAGTATATATTTAAATGTGATTTCTCGTTGGTTAACTAAATCAAGTCCTCGAAATGCCAGAAATCAAGTCCTCAAAATGCCAGAAATCAAGTCCTCGAAATGCCAGAAATCAAGTCCTCAAAATGCCAGAAATCAAATCCTCAAAATGCCAGAAATCAAGTCCTCAAAATGCCAGAAATCAAGTCCTCGAAATGCCAGAAATCAAGTCCTCGAAATGCCAGAAATCAAGTCCTCAAAATGCCAGAAATCAAGTCCTCAAAATGCCAGAAATCAAGTCCTCAAAATGCCAGAAATCAAGTCCTCGAAATGCCAGAAATCGAGTCCTCAAAATGCCAGAAATCAAGTCCTCGAAATGCCAGAAATCAAGTCCTCGAAATGCCAGAAATCAAGTCCTCCAAATGCCAGAAATCAAGTCCTCCAAATGCCAGAAATCAAGTCCTCCAAATGCCAGAAATCAAGTCCTGCAAATGCCAGAAATCAAGTCCTCCAAATGCCAGACAACGCGTCATCGAAATGCCAGACAACGCGTCACAATTTGTTTTCTTGGCAAGCTGTAACTGTAAAAGACATTTTTAAAACAATTTAAAAAAAAACCTTAGCAAAGTTATGGCTGAGAGTATCACCACGTGACCCACAGAAGAACATGACAACTACAGTGTCACGGCTACACAAGAAATCATGTCACTGTTATTTTTGTGACAATCCGCCCCCTCCCCCCCCCCCCCCCCGGGGAGACCAGATTGTGACACCTTGTTGTGTCCGTGTTCTTGACTAGACAAGGAAAAAGACAACAAAACAAAAAAAAAGGAAAAAAAAACTATTTAAAAGCCCTCGATTAATCTCGGAACATAATCTCTATTCTCCACAAATAGCGTGACAGTAAACTTTTATAATGTGTCAATTTTATGCCAATGAGGCATGGTAGAGGGTAGAGTTACCTTTGTCTAGAAAACATTTCTCTGAAGTCATTTCTACGGCATTAATTTTGAAAACCTCTGTTAAGCCGACATTACTTTTAATTTCGCTTTTTTGAGTTTAACGTTATCAGGAGATAAAAAAAAAATGTGGAAAATTTTTGCGCCCCAAGGGGCAACGGTAGTCACGCGACCTTGCTAATCTCCCGTTTCCCTCCCAAACCCTGTGTAGGAATGACATTGAGACTTGACTGGTCGGTGTAAGATTTCCACGGAGGTAGGTCACTTTGGGAGAATAAAAAGAAGGGAGGTAAAAAATAGAAAAAGGGGCTGACCAGAACAATGAACTAAACGTGGGAGATTGTGGTCGTGGGGGGGATGGGCAGGGGGAGGGGGAGATTGTGGTCGTGGGGGGTTGGGCAGGGGGAGGGGGAGATTGTTGTCTGGAACACTGACCCCCTCCTCTTTCTCACCCTCATGAAACATGAGATGCTGGACAGTACAGTACGACACGTTGTACTTTTTTTGTAGTAGGTACAGACTAGATGAGGGGGTGGACGGTTGTCACTGAAACTGGACACGTGCGACATGTGCCAGGTGTAAAGAAACGTAATGTCAGGATGACATGTCAGGTAGGCAAGGTTTGAAAAAAAAAATCTTATATACATTTTTTTTTATTTCACAAGCATTTTGAATGAAATGTCATAAATGTCAGGAAGTAAATGTCATAATTATTATCAAACCTATGTCAGAAGTATAAGCCTAATCAAATAAATGTCAGAAGTATAATCAAATAGATGTCAGAGGATGTCACAAGTATAATCCACTAAATGTCACAAACAAATGACATCTCAATCACGCAACTAACCCAAACTAATTTCGTTAATTAAATCCGTTTCCTATTTTAATTTTTCCTTAACATAGCGCGTGTAGCCTCCACCTGAATTGGGTTAAGTGCTATGGGAGGGGGGGGGGGTGGGGTGGGTAGCGTTCCTAAACATGCAACAGGGACTTGTCTGTAACTAGACGCGAACCCAGACCTCTCTTGTTGACTGTTATTTCTCTTCCCAGGCCACCTGGTTGTCGTAAAAACCCAAAACTACTTTACGCGCAACAATAAACACCAGGGACACCAGGAACACAAGCGCTGCCCAGAATGTAAAAAAGAAGAAAAGAAAAGACCATGAGCGAAGCTGCAAACAAGTTATGTGGAGGATATTGTGGAGGCCTTTATAACAAAATGCATGAATACGTGAAACATGAATCAAGCGATTGAATAGGTTTAATTAGAATATTTTATATACATTAGAAACGGTAATGATTTAGTATTTAGTGGAATTGAACTATTGACCTGTCCTACAACCCCGCCCCCAATCGACACCGGTGACCCGGTAGGGTCGAATTTCTGAACCCAAGAAACATTACTGATAGATAAACTATAGGGAGGGAGAATAATAATTTGCATAGCTCTAAACCACTGCGTAAATGCGCAGCTTATCACAAGTATTGACTTTCATTGTTTTATTCCATTTGGTTAACACATTTGAGAACCACGAAGAAGAGAAAAAGAAAAAAATTGGATTATAAGTTAGACCAGGGATCGGCAACCTACGGTGCACGTGCCAGACATGACACGCAGGGCAATTTTCAATAACACACGCAAAAACCCCCAAAAGAGAATTTCAAGTCTATTTACTCTTTATTACATTAGGCGCTAGAGCAGGATGACTTTTTGGCTGTTGGCACGCTGTATGAATTAGAAATCCTACTTCGGACACACTATAATCAAAAGGCTCGCCGACCCCTGTGTTAGACTACAGTCAGACGCTGCTTCTATACAGAAGATTATTGTATTATACGCTTATTAGCTGTTTCAGCCCAGTCTTGCAGTTCTGATTTGTGTTTTAAAATGATACTTTTATCATCATTAATTGTAAGAAGAGAGCGGAGGTTCAACGCTTTTAACATAGTTGTTTACTTAGTGGTCCAGCGATGGATATTCAAAGGTCCCAGGCTCACGTACTAAACATATTGATTGTTGTTGTTGTTTTCAAGATCTTGGCGGCGTCGATGCGTCTGTTTACCTGAAAGGTAATGCGTACTAGTGAAACTGAAATTGCAAAATGTGAACATCAGTTATGAAAAATTACTAGGAACTTTGTGGCCACCCTGTATCACCCTTACCTATATATTTTTCTATCCATCCATTTTCTTATCTATTTATGTATGATTGTATGTCTCTTAATACTGTCATTTTACCTATATTATCTATCTACTATCTGTCCATCTACCTATTTATTTATTTGTCTACTTACCTATCTATCTATCTATCGTTCTACCCTCAGAATAGTTTTGGAACAGAATGCGCAATCCCTATATGCGCAGTCACTAAAAGTGAAGATCGGCTTCCGCCATTTTCTTTTGATTCAAGGCAGCGTTCACTAGAAACGCTACTATAGTAAAATGAGAAAGGCTTATTTATTACTGATATCTACTCTTAGCAAGCTTAGGACTAAAACAAGGCTACTACTGTTAAGTAATATGAGGTTACAAGTTACAGTTGTTTATCCTTTACGGGGTCAGGAAAGACATGTAGTTTGACATGCTTATTTGTACGATAATCAATCGTTTTCGCATCATTGTTGCAGTTTATTTACACAACAGCCTTTGTATCTTTTGCCTGAAACATTAGCTTTGGGTGTTCGAAATTGCAGATTTGATGAAAAAGACATTGCAAATGAGCATCAATATATAGTGTAACCAGGACCGCTGCGTTTAAACAGTATGGCGTCGGTATTACTTCCGGAAACAGAAAAAAAAATGCGATTGCGCATTCTGTTCTATATTTATTATTCTGTGGTTCTATCTATCTATCTTTCTTTCATTCTACCCACCGATCTGTCTATCTCTCTATCGTCCTACCTATCTCTATCTATCGTTTCAATTATCTATCTATCGTTATAGGCCTACCTATTTATCTATCTATCGTTATAGGCCTAACTATTTATCTGTCTATCGTTATAGGCCTAACTATTTATCTATCTATCGTTATAGGCCTAACTATTTATCTGTCTATCGTTATAGGCCTACCTATTTATCTGTCTATCGTTCTATCTTTCTATCTGTTCTACTTATTATATATCTATCGTTCAACTTATCTATCCAGCTATCTATCTATCTAGTTTAAAAATTGTTATTTAAGTATATTTGTTTGTCTTTATATTTTATATTATCAATCTGTCTCTCCACTAGATCATATCTATGTCTGCCTATTTGTCAAGATGTCTGTCTATCTAAATATCTGATTATCTTAACGTATTATGTCTGTCTCACCCTCTTTCTCTCCCCCTCTCTCTCTCTCTATCTCTCCATCTCGCTGTCCCAGATTTTCTCCCTTCCCGCGCGCGCTCCACCCTCACTTCCCCATACCGTTATATTTACAACTTACTCAATTTCCCCTTCCTGTAACATCTCGAGAGTCACCATAACTCAAGCGTACTCCCCTCCGCCACCCACGTACCCCCACGTACGTACCCCCTTCCTCCAAGAAATCCCCCTACAACAAATTTACCCCCCCCCCTCCCATCATCAATGTGCTAAACATTTCCTCAAGTCCAGCCATAAATTCTGAAGAACTCAACGATGAAGATGCATTTCACAGGAGGCGGGGGGGGGGCGGGGCGAACGTAGCGCCCCCCTCTCTCTCTCAAAGAGTGATGAATGTCTTGAAAAGTGGCGCTCATGTTTACCAGGTGTGTCTAATGGACCATGACATTACCGTACCGTCACGCCTGCTTGCCAAAACCGCCCATTTTTTTCAAAATACCCTAAACGTCTTCAGTATTTAAATCTTTTACTTTTGGTTGGCAAGAACAAAAAAAGAAAAGCTTTTTAGCAAAATTCTATTTTAAACTATTCCTGCACTTAATTTTCTCCCAAGCATATTTCTAGTTTCTTTGCCTCTTGTTACATTCATTTGTGTAGCATCATCTCCTAAGTGCCATGCAAGAACGACAAACACCACTCGCAAAAGAAGATTTAAGGAGTACTAGAGTTACCTTCCTTGGTTTTCTGGCATTTAGCAGCTTGGCGAATAGAGTTGAGAAAACAACAACAAAACATTAGATTTTCTCCCCTTGTCCTTCATGTTGAAGTGATTTCCGGTCCAGCTGAGAATTTTTGTATGGACTCCAGAACGAGGTCAAAAGAGATTTAAAAAAATATGAAGTTGGCGAATTTGTTAACATATAAGTAAGTTTTAAATTCAACGAATATATTTCATTGACGAAGTTCTGTAAACGAAAACTATATTCAACCTTGACCTTCACCATAACACCATAGTCTGTTTGCCCGCCTGGGACATGGAGCCACAAACAAAAGCTCTCCAGGCATCCCGCTTCAGGGGAAAGTCTCTCCATTTGTCTCCAGTTTTGTCCCATCTTGCCGGTGTCGTCAATCCCTAAACCTAACCTTAATTCCCACCCTAACATTAACCATGATTTCCATTGAAATTATGACTGATATATGGGGAACGATTCTTGTACCAATAAAACTATTTAGAAGAAAAAAAACGTTACCTAAATTATAGTTATACAGACCACGAAGAGACATAGTGATAGGTAAGCAACGTTCACATCTTTGTGTAGCACAGCATACAATTGCATTGTGTGGCCAGAAATCAATCACACCTTACGTATTGTTCGTCAACACTTTTAGGGTCTGGGCTTACAACTATAAATCTCCAGTGTCCTCTATCCTGGGGGCCATTTTTTTATATTATTTTCTTATCAGTTGTAACCCAACATTACAATGTTAGCGTCTTCGTCAAGTTACCCTCCAATTAAGGGTACAGTTATATTTTCAGAGTTTAAACTCTAGGTCTCCAGTATGGCAAGCCGAAGCTCTGGCGCTAGACCACGGTCGCCCCATACATGACTCTAGAACCCAAGAAACGTTCATCTAGAATCTAGAGATATATTTTCATACGTCTAATACCCTCCCCCTTTTCCTCCATTTCCCCCAATTCCCCTCGCACAAAAACATTAAGAAAAAACTACAAGCAGCAAAGTTTCAACTCCCATCCCCACTCCACCCCAGCACCCTTCACCCCAGCCTCTTCACCCCACTCCCTTCACCCCAGTCCCCCCTTCACCCCAGTCCCCCCTGCAGTTTGTAATTAGATTTTGTTCAATGAGCTCACTAAACGCCTTGTGGGCCGAAAAATATTTGCATTAAACCAGATGTAGAGTCTAGACTTCACCAGGTTAAAAAACCATTACAGTATCTCTCAGGGTCACATCACCAACCATCACCAGACATCACCAGACATCATCAGACATCTTCAGACATCACCAGAGGAAACACTCTATCCATACCTACATCTTCAAGTGAAATGAATCTACTTATTACATGCGTTGGGGGGATTCATAAAACTTTTCCTTCTTACGGTGAAACTGTAATGTATCCACCATAGAATAGAGTCAGGGGTCGGCAACCTTTTCATAATGGTGTGCCGAAGTAGGATTTGTAATTCATTCAGCGTGCCAACATTATAAAAGTCATACTGACTTTGCACTCAATTCATTGTAGAAGAGACTTGAATAGCCTTTTTTTATTGGGGGGGGGGGTCATCCCCGTGCCGATGAAATCGCTCTGCGTGCCAAGTCTGGCATGCGTGCCGTAGGTTGCCGACTCCTGGGATAGAGAATATGATATTTCACTCATTCCGTGTTGTTGTTGTTGTTTTATTTGCTTCTATTTCTGCAACACTTGATAAAAATCCAACAACATTACAACCCTAAGCAACCCTACAACCCCAAAAAAACAACCAACAAACAAACTATCTAAAACATTCTACAACTTAACAACCCTACAAACGATCAACCTTAGAACCCAAAATGAGAACAACCCAACAACTCTGACAACACTACAACCCTTCAAACCTGCAACTACACAACCCTTAACCCATACAACCCAAACCAACTTTAACTAAACGAGAGAGAGAGCGAAAGAGAGAGAAAGAGTGTGAGAGATGAATGAAGTGAAACCCACTTACAGTGTCACTCTTCTGCATCCGACCTTGACCCCCAACAGATGCACAATTTCGCAGATTTATTTCCCTTTCCATGTACTAAAAAATAAAAACGAGTTATATTTCCCTTCTCTTAGTCTTCAACTATGCCTTTGCCAGTATCCTCTCCAATTTTGTCTGTCTGTGTGAACCGGTGTGTGTGTGTGTGTGCGTGTCAGTCTATTGCCGATGTCTGCCTTTGTGTGTCTACATGTGCCTCTGTACGTCCATTCTATCCCATGCCTGAATGTTTGTATTATCCCCCCCCCCCTTGTTTTTTACCACCCACCCCAAACCACTTCACAACATACCCCCCCTCCCCCACAGCGAACTTTAAAAGAAATACCTTTCTAATTATAATTATTTTGCCTTTAAATTTACTTCCAATGGATCCCGTCGAGTTTGCATGGTGTCTCTACCAAGAGCCAAAATCAAAATAATGTGGAGCCAAGAGAACAGAGGAGGCTCCAGCTGAGCCAGATTTAACCCGATTATGAAGCAGCAAATTTCTATCTTTCACTCTGATGTTTCTTGCAAAGAAATATTTTGGAAAGGTCAAGATGACCCCTGGAATCGAAGCGTCTGCTAAAGAGCTCATCTGGTGTTCTGTAACACGTAGACTCATCTATTTTCACTAGCTTTGCTCCACGCTAGTGGCATTCTGTTAATCTGACATGCCCTTGCTGTAGTATGTCACTGTGACAGGTCACTGTCAAGCGTGTTGCATGCAAAGCGGTTTGCTTCCCGTATTGACAGAGACACCTGGTGCCCCAACTTGATCCACCCGCCATATTTCTGTCCCCAACCCACCCCTGTCCTGGCTAGCACATTATGTCATCGTATCAATAATCACCGAAATAATTAATCTTTTTCTAAGCTCAATGGAAAAGCTTTGTGACAAAAAAGGCATTCAAGAAAAATTTAAAGACATATCTTTTCAACTAAGTTAATCAAGTAAGTCTACACCTCCATCGGCAAAAACTTCGTTTAAAACTATTTTAGAATGTTATTGTCGTTTCGTGCCTCCATCGGCAAAACTTGCTTAAAACTATTTTAGAGTGTTATTGTCGTTTCGTTTTTATGAGCGCGCTGAGCATGCTCGCATTAGCATGGAGTGAGGCGCTATATAAATCACAAATTAATTAATTAATTATAGACAATAACATGGACATCTAGGTAAGTGATGATTTCCAACTTTCCAACTTGTCATCTCGCGGCCATTAATTCAAGAAAAGACATTCGCAGACATGTAGCGGCTGACTATAACTGTTGACTGTGGATATTATATTATGTTAGCGCTATACATGTGCTAAACAAGGTGTCGGCAACCTATGACACGCGTGCTAGACTTGGCACGGAGAGCGATATTCAACGGCACGCGGAAGATCCCCCAAAAAACTATGCAAGTCTACAAGAAATAGGGTGCAAGAAAATTATACAGTTTAGGCTCTGGGCACGCTGAATGGACTAGAAATTCTGTTTTGGCCCACTATAATCAAAACGTTGCCGACCCCTGTGCTAAACCATTGATACACTATAAAACCAAATAGTCTTTCCTTAACTAAGGTAACTCTTTTCTCATTTTATAGGTTGAAAAATATATTATTATTTACCGGCATATGTAACATGCATTATAGATCTATTATATGTAAAATATCTGATGTAAAGTGTTCATAGATCTATAATATGTAAACTATCTGTAAACTATCTGATGTCAAGAATTCTAAAATATTGATCCTTCAAAGAAAAAAAATGAATAACTCTATATGACCATTTGACTAATTACTTTTTTCCCAATGACTAGTTGTTAATTTTAAAAAAGTGACCGTTGGTCAGCGTCAATAATGTCTAGAGGACAGGGCAATAACCTTGATAAAAAAATTCAGTCAATGACCAATGTGCGTCCAGTACTTGCGTTACTAATCCGTCCAGCGTCCATCTTCAATAAGCTGTAACCTCATAGCTTTCATCGGATTAACTGGCCCAGTGTCTTCTTTAGAAAATCCTGACAGCTGGACTTGTCCAGTCGTGTCTTAAGATGACCAGGGGTCACTAGATTGTCCATTTTAGACGCTGGGGAATTTATTTTCTTCAAAGTCTGTCACAGTATCTAACTAAGCTTTGGAATTAATTATTGCATTAGTCTTTTTTTATTTGGCATTTTTCTTGTTTAGTTTAAGGCTAAATATTCTGTTGTTTTTTTCCGGAAGAGCGAGTTGTGATTACCATAACCTCCCCCCCCCCCCCACCATTTGCAAATCACCGACATATCGAAGTGAATATTCTTTGATGTAGTTCGGAATGTAGAAGATAAAACTAAAACTATACGTTTCATAATAGTTACAATAGCATGAGTACATGTTGAGTAAATCATGAGTGCATGGTGTGTACATGGTGAGTACATCGTGAGCATATGGTGAGTAAATGGTGAGTACATTTAGTATATACTTTGAGTATATGGTCAGTACATCCTCAATAAAAGATGCATCGATGATCATTGCTACTTAAAGGTAGACGGCACAGTTGTAGAGATTTCTAGAATAGTGTAAACATGGTGCCGTCTCAGATTACGCTCGAAAAATGTCATGGGCGGACTTTGGAAATACCCCGTGAACCTATAGAATTCCAAACACATTACACACATGGCTGTATTGGGATCATAACTCGAGCCAGGACTCGAGGGTTTCTATTAAATCATCTTTGATTCTCTTTGATAGAATGCACATGTTAGATGACCAATTATATTATGTAGCCGTCATCGTTAAACTGAATATATGTTCAAATTTCTCCGTGAGATTACAAACATCTTTGTTTTCTAAAACTCTTTTTTTTTTCTTTTAAAAAAATATCGTGAAAAATGTATTTTAAACAAAAGTAAAATTGCATGTAATTAGTTTACAAGAAAGAAATTCTGGAAATAATTTTTAAGTTTTACATTCGATTAAGGTCTACGCCATGTCTAAATAACAAGTATCTTTCTGTTCTCTGTAATTGCTATTTTGAAGTGATCTGCGTCCACAATCTCCTACTGTAAGTGGCGCCAAGGCTGAAGAGTTAACGATGCCAATCCGGGTCGGCGGTACAAACTTGCAGTCAGTCCAAGATCTCAATAACTTCACCCCCTCCCCCCCTCACGTCTCTCCCTCTCTCTCTCTCTCTCTCTCTCTCTCTCTCTCTCTCTCTCTCTCTCTCTCTCTCTCTTTTAACCAGGAAAGATGATTAAACACTTGCCCCCCCCCTCCCATCTCTTTTACTCTCACGGGAGGGAGGCGCTCTGGTGGGAATACGTAATTAGCCTGTTCAAAAAGATGACGGCTTCCAGACGCAAAACTCGTTCTTTCGTCTTGTCTTCCATGTAATGAAACAAAACCGAGCAAAATGGCGTGTGTTTTTTTTTTGCTCTCCCCTCCGCCCGCCATCTTGTATCGCTGAGAGTTACCCCCCCCCTCCCGCACACATCGTCTGCACTTAAAGGAAGTTGAAAAACGCAAAAATAAAAAAAAGGGAAATGAGGAAAAAATGGTTTCATGTGTTTATAGAAAACAAGGGGAGGCAACATTTTTATATTTTTGGTGGAGTCAGGAATTGATGTGTGTTAAGAATTAAAGGAGAGGGGGCCGGGGAGTGCGAGAACGGACATGCATATTTTTTTTTTTTTTTTTTTTTTTTACCTCCCTTCAAAACGAATTCATCATTTTTGTGAGCAATGAAGTAAAGCGCGAAGAATTAGTTCAGCAGTTCTCCATTTTCCCGTCTTGCTTGCTTGAGATGCTCTTTAGGGTTTAGGGACAGGGGAGGGTGGGGGTGGGTGGAGGGAGATATTTTAAATGTTGTTTTTATTTTAACTTTGTATTGATAGTTGATAGCATTGCTTGGGCAGATAAGTATTTTGTGAGTCGAAAATATAGATAGAAAGAAACGGGACCGATGGATTCATGGATGGATGGACGGAAGGATACTTCTGTATTTGTATGACCCAAGACAAAGAATGTACTTAAAATAGGACTTTCAACCAATGATATGAAAACGTTAACATTAATAAAATAAAAAAAACTTTAAAACACACATATTGCTGTTAACACCAAAATGTTGGCTCTTAAAAGGTTGACACCGAAGGCTAGCCCGGAATAAATTTGCTTGAAAATTAAACCGAGGAAACCTTAATTAAACAAGCCGCCATGTAGGCTGAAAGCGCCAACAGAGTGCAGCAGACGAGATTAAAAACATTCATTACGTCCGTGGACTCAAGAATCAAGTTTTTTAAATCTTTTTTTATATTTCAACATTACAGTGTTTTTTGTCTGTGTGTTTGTCTGTGTGTTTCGCCTCACTTTACCATGCATGATATCTGTATTTGAATAGAAAGATTTAATTTTAATAAGTAGTCAAAGTATCCCTTTCGGATCAATTTTATCCGTAGAGCCAGTGAAGTTTCTAGCACCGATGTCCTAGGTTCGAATCCTATTGAAAGATAGGGTTTGTTCTTGGGTCTACCCAGCCCTGATGGCAACCTGACATAATTGAGGAAACGTAAAGGCGGCTGGGCATTGTGCTGGTCACACAATCTCTTAGTATGCCATGGCCACAGTAACGTTAGATTTTGAATAGGCCCTACTGTGCTACTAGTAATATCAATTCCATACCAATTATGTTTGTCATGTTACATAATTGAACGTTTGCTTTTTATTGCATAATGTATGCTTGTGACCAGATGATAGAGCGTTGAAATACAAGATCATGGCATCGGGATTATATAAAAAAACCTCCAAAATTTCATTGACACTTTCTCTAATTGCTACCTGTCATCAGTTTGAAATGTTTATGGCCATACAAAATCCACTGATATTTTGTAGCCAGATATCTTATTAACATATTTGCCCATCATGTACAACTTGTTAAATTAATTTCTTAAATGCAGAAATGTCGAAACAAATGGGAATTTTATTCTAAAATGGACAAATACTATGTTTTTAACATGCGTTACCATTTTTTCTTTTCTTTTTTTGTAATACTTTTAATAGCTTAGCATTTTAAGTTCAAAGGTCAAACGCGTTTGAATGAATAGTAACGAGCGCAGAAACAATAAATCATTGTGGCATCAATCATGGAAATGCAATCCTCCAACAATCATAAATTTCTACTTAATGCCTGTCACAAATATGTTAACCCCTCCCCCCAACACAGCACCGGAAGTGAAAGGAAACAGGTCCAGCTCGAGGTTTAAATGCATAATGTCCAGGAGTCTTCCCTCGGAGCCTGGAGCTCAGTTGGTGTCCCATGACGAAATTTGTGACCTCGATTACGTCCTCGGCGTCGCACGCAATTAGCCACACGAGCACGTCTCGGTCGACACGCAGCACGTCACGTCACACTATATCTGCTAGTTCATTCCTCAAATCGTCTTGGGCTGCTGTGTCAGGTGACCCTCCGTGAACCCAATCAACGACGTCCGCCAAGTCACGTGTCAACCGTGGCTCTTTTACCCCCGACCCGCCCGGTCTTGCCTGACTCATGCGCAAGCATCGGCATTCCCCGCCCCATCCCCTCACCACTTTCCTCAGTCTATAAACTCACCCGTTTCGTCTCCCCATGCCCCCTCCCCCAACCATCACCAACCCTGCCCCCCATTACAATTTGGCTTGGGACTTCCGGTACCAAAGGCTCTTATCTTTGTGTCAACACCAATTTCAAGATGGCCGTTATTCAATTGTAGCACGCGCCAAGACAAAAGTTTTAAAACGTCTCCAGACTCCAGAGCGGGCTCCGCTGTTTTTGACACGATCGCATGTTTAAATTTTCAGATGGCCTTTCCGTTTCCCGCCAATCACCCCTACCCCATTATTCCCCTCTCCCCATTATTTCCCCCTCCCCAGCCACAACAACATCCCCCTCCCCCCCCCCCTTACACGTACAAGAACAACGTTTGGTTTCTTGTTTGCTGTTGTCACGTGGCTCTCAACCAAATATTTGACGTCACGTCCTGTTTCTGTGTTTCATTTAAATGAACATTGATTTTCTTCTTTTATTTTTTGTCTCTGTCATTCTATCGAGCTGACCTTGACCTGTTCGTTGATAATTTAATTTAAAAAGAAAGCAGAAAAAAAAAAGATAATTGTTGATTTTTCTCTCACATTTGATCTCTACTCATCTAATTGCGACCTAATTTCACCTTGACCCATTTCTTTTAATTTACTCCTGACTTTTCATTTCAAGTCTGCAATTATTATTACTTGTCGATATCTTTAAAACTCGATGTTTGAAATTCAATGTCATATTTTTTTTATTATCAACATATATTATTTCCTTGTTTTTATATAATATTTGTTTTTATTTATTGTTTTTATTGCCGCTATAGAATCCTGGGTCATTTGATTGTTGTGAACAAAAGTTGAGTATAACCCTAAATAGACAGTATATTTTATTAGTTCATGTTTGCTGCTGATTTCGTTAATTTTATATAAATCAATGAGAGGCCAAATGAGATCTAAACACGAATAATTTCCAACTTCGTTTTACAATAAACAAGAATTCAATTGGTCAAGCAGGATGACCCCCACCCCCACCACCCTCATCTGGTTACGCCTGTTTCGGAAGGTGCCTTTTTTGGAAGGTTTAGGCCCAACCTGGACTCGCGGTGTCGAAATTGCATGGAGGCAGAAGAGACAGTCGAGCATGTGCTTTTAGACTGCCCTGCCTTGCAGGAGCATAGAGTGGATGTCAACGGTCAACTGTTTCCACCGAACATATATGGTGACTTGGCTACACTGCGTAGTATAAATCCAAAAATTATTTGTTACATTCAGTTTATTTTATAAGGGCTTTAACGTTTCTTTTCTAATTTAACCAATTATCGCCCAATTAGTACTTTAGTAGCTCTTAATAAACAAGGTTTTAAAACAAAAATTCTAAAGAAGTCAAACTCTGCAAAAAATTTACACGTTTTCTTAATTAACCCAATTTGACACGACGGCTTTATGAGGACCAAAACTGACCTCCTGATGTCTGTCATGTGGCGAGCGTGACCAATCCAGTGTTGTTTGGTCAAGTAACTTTTCTTTTTACTAAATGGAAGGAATTATTTGGCAATTAGGATTTAGTTTGTTTCAAATTATCAATATAATATATAATTTACATGAGTTTATATGTTGGGTTAAAGTGCTACATAGAACCAATTTTATGGCTGCGAAACATCGCCAATGAACCCATTAATGACTGCTTATTTGGAAAGTGCAGAGATGTGGAATTATAGAAGAATGCACAGAGCGGCGTAGACAGAGAAAACATCTAATGCTAAGGTGCTCAAAATGTCAAATTCTAATACAGAAGTAATTGTTAAGACCATGAAAAGGAAATCAACGTTAGTAGGCCACATAATAAAAAAATCGAAAACGGAATAACTGGAAAGCTGGAGGGAAAGAGATGCAGAGGAAGACAGAGATGGAAGATATTACATGATATAACGGAATGGCAGGGCAAAAATAAACAGAAATGCTAAAGTTTGCCAGTAGAAAAGATACGTTCAATGACATGATCACCTACGCCAGGGGTCGGCAACCCTTTGATAGCGGCGTGCCAAAGTAGAATTTGGTAACTCACTCGGCGTGCCAACAGCCAAATAGTCAAACTCTGCTATATTTTTTTTTTTTAACAATAATTATTAAATGTATGTATCATGATAAAAAAAGGCGCTTTACTAAGAAACCGTACAAAAGTCAACACAGATTAGTCATATATTGCGATAATAACAACAATTACGTAATATAATGCTCGTATAATATACGCTTGTTGTTTTTTTATAGTTAAAACAAATAAATTTGATCTCGAATTATTTTGTGTGCTTTTTTAAAGAAGATAAAAACATTTAGATGAGTCGTTATTTCTGTCAAAAACATCAGTTTCATTAGGCATTCTTTATCATTCAATTGCGAAAAATATTGTTTCATCAAGAAACATCGTATACTGCTTCCAGACACGAAACGCATCAATGGAACGCTTAACCTTGACTAAGCCAGTTAAAACTTCTGTGCAGCAGAAGATCTCCATTATCACTTTCCATGTCTTGAAGTAAAGATTTGAATCAACGAAGAGTGGAAAACTATAACGTTGACTATTTTAACAACAGTTAAATAAGTCCAATAAAGAGATCTTTGCACACAAACTTTCATGGTGTATAATGCAATGGAAGCTTAACTGCAGCCTCCCAATGTGGTTTATAGAAATTTGACAAAATCTTTTCTGTTTGCCTAAACATTGCAACAGCGTTTTTGTCATTTTCTGACATTTTAAGGGCACTTACACTTATACCTTCATATATCGCCGCATAATACATTCTGAATAATCGTAGGCTTAAACGTTTTCTATATAGGCTATACAGGCCTATATTAATTTGAGGGATATCCTCTTGTTAAGATACATTTTAAATCTCAAATCGGAAATCTCAAATCGATCAAGGTTGTTGTTTATTATTTTATTATTCTTGGGAGCGAGGGGGGATTCATTTCGGTGGCACACTATTTTGTTTTACGTTAAATTGAAGGACATACTTTATAATAACATTTTATTGGAATCGCTAAAAACAATTCAGTTAATGGTTTGCAGATACTAACCACTTGTATTCGATATTTTTTGGCTTGCGATATAAACAAATTCAACCAAACGTAGAATAGTTGGCACATTTTTTTGATGTAGCATTCTTTGATGTAAGCACAGGAGAGCAAAGACTAGTTTTTATCCGCTGAAACTGAACGGCTTTCGAACAGGCAAACGACAGAATGATTTATTTTGATTTATTTGAAAAAGATCAGAGAGAGCTGATGAAAAAAAAATGACATGGCACGCAGAAGCCATTAAAAAGCACAATTTGTTCGGGGGGTCGTCCGCGTGCCAATGAAAAAGGCTCCGCGTGCCGTAGGTTGCCGACCCCTGACCTACGCCAACCGGCATGCCGCCTCACGAATTCTTCTCTATATACTTCTACACCACTTTACCGATTGTGACGTAGGTTAAACACATTTAATGTAGACTAGTTCTAATGTTTCATTAAAATATTTTTATTTTTATAGTCAAGTTTCTTGTTGTACTCACTGAATAAATATAGAACAGACTGTGCAATCGCATTTTGTTTTTCAGTTTCCGGAAGCAATGCCGACGCCATACTATTTCGACTACTCCGGACTTTCCATTTTAGTGTCCTTTTTCATCAAATTTACAAGTCCAAACACCCAAGGCTAATGTTTCAGGCAAAACAGTACAAAGTCTGTTGTGTAATAAAATGCAACAATGAAGCGAAAACAAAATACAATAAATTTAATAAGCATGTCATACTACATGGCTTTCCTGACATCCATATTCTGTGAGTTGTACTAACCCATAGGTTCTCAACGGGGGCGATATCGCCCCCCCCCCTTCCGGGCGGGCGGTGACAAGCTTTAAGGGGGCGCTGACATTCCCTGTGGCGATTGGGGGGCGGTGAAGGGCAAGCGGGCGGTACAAACGTAACTGATATAATTTGAACACCTCAGCTATTTGAATCGATTAGTTTCTGGATGAAATATGATGTAAACGCAAGTGCTGCTAAATATCTGATATCCCCCAACAGTACGCCTACATATTATTATTATACTAATAAGAAATGAAAATCGCAATGCCTTTTGGATAAAGTAGGGGTCAGTATTTGACAAATATGGTGTGCAGCCGGCTGGACTGTCACCCTGCTGACCAATCACTGTCGCCCTGACATCTGCTAATGTTAATGATATTTTATCTCAGTTTTACCGAGATGTCCTTGATGTGTTTAAAAATCTATAACAAAGCAAAAGACTAACGTAAAGCGCTATAGATATGTAGTAATCATAAAAACTAGGTATTTATTGTAATGCTTGAAAATATACATATACATTCTTTAGTCATATAATATTTATATAATTTTCAAATACTTTTTACAGTTTGATCATTTCAAAGTTATAAATTGTAAGCCATTTATTTTCTTATAAAGAAAAAAACAACATTAGAAATATTAGCTCAAATGAAACTGGCTAATTATCTCCCTTCAATTAAAAATTGTTTCCACATTTGATTCAATAGTGATGCCGAACAAGTTATGTTTTGTAATATAACAAATATTACATATTATTATTATTTCTTTATATAAATTCAACATTATGGTGTTCATAACAAGATTTAATTATTAGCGGATTAAAATAATTTACATTAAACAGTTACAAATAAACATTAACTGTTTTAATTGTTTGTCCATTGAAGGAGTTTATATTTTATACATTAATAAGGACAGATATTATTAATATAGTGCTATTAAAGAAGTCTCTTATATTTCTAAGTTAATTATACTAATCAATTTGTTATAGAATTAATTATATTTATGTTTAATTAACGAAGATAAAAATAAAAACTCTTTTAAATTTAGTCTGTATCAATTAATGAGCGGTCAAATGTAGGTGACCTCTTTGTATGCATACAAACAGCTTTGATGTACGATCAAATCTGTTCGCAGTTGTAAGTTAAATCAAAAGCTGAAAGTAAAGGAGCGAATGCCAAGCAGTTAAGAATATCAGTTGACTTTCCTAAGCAGCATCCTTACAGTTTTTTCCGCAAATGGGCACATTTGGATGCCCATTTTCAAAATGTTTAAAATTTAACTTGCTCCATTTTAAAATCGCCAATATTCCTCCACTTAAAAAGATATCTACATCTAAGAAGTTTGTAGTAAGATCAAACCAGTTAGGTTGGATGTGGTATAAAAAAAAATCTGTCCATCAATTTGAAAGACTTGCCTTTGAAAACTCCAATTTGAGTGCTTCGATATACTTCTGAAAAAGCCTAACTATCTATCTTATTATTTTCTTTAACATATGAATGTACATATAGTTAAAACGTTTTGAAATTGATTTCACGACAAGATATGTCCAATTTCAATGCAAATCTATTGCAGTGGTCCTTGTAAATGCAAGTTCAACTGACTGAAATGTGTCAGAAACATCGGCTTCAACAGTCAGTTTTCCTCATTCAGAACCGGAAAATGTTGTTGTTGTTTTTTTAAATAAATAAACACCTCTATAAAATAAGATAAACGCCATGGAAATGAGATGCTTCAGGACCCTGCTCGGTATCTGTTACAAAGACCATATCTCCAAGGAACAGATAAGAAAAAGAATACAACAGGAAATTGGAAAGTATGAAGACCTGCTGGTCACAGCCAAGAAAAGAAAACTGGAATGGTATGGCCACGTCACCAGAACCAACGGGCTTGCAAAGACCATCCTGCAGGGTACCACCAGAGGAGGCAGAAAGAGAGGAAGACCAAAGAAACGTTGGGAAGATAATATCAAGGAATGGACAGGTACAAAACTGTGCGAGGCAATGAGAACGGCTGAGAGACGGGAGGAATGGAGGAGGCTGGTTTACATGTCATCTGTGGCGCCCCAACGGTCTAACAGACTACGGGATATGTAGGATGTAGGATAGGCAACACCTCTTGGGGGTCTCTCGCGTGCCATGGAAAATCGCTTTGTGTGCCAAGTGTGGAACGCATACCTTTGGTTGCCGACCCCTGATTTAGAGTACATTGTGAGATTACCTAAATCACAATTCTCTTTATAACTGGATGCGTCCACGCTACCAGACAATCACGCTTTACTTTTAGCTTAAGTTAATTTGAATTTAAAAAAAAGAGATTTTCTGTATCGCTAACTTCAATATTACAGCAGTTCACAAATAAGTAATACATTCAATGATTTTTTTTTTTAGAGCTTTGCATTGAAACCTTAAATTAATTTATTATTATTTGTATTATTATTATTAATATCTGTATAACTATTATTGTCTCGATATACGTTTTTATTGTTTGCTAATTTTCTAATTTACTTGTTATGTATTTGACTATGCCTTTGTTCTTATGTACTATGTGACAAAATAAATATTGTTCATTGACGAGGACTACAAGCGAAGGCTACAGCACACAGAGGTGCTTTGGTTAGCAAACGATGACTGTTTAAACATAATAAATGAGACTTGGATTTGGTACTCGAGTTTTTGAAAAGCAAATGCGATTCTCAGGGAGAAAGTCTATCATCTTCTCTAGGTCTGTGAGTTTTGGCGACAATTTTGTATTGCATTCTTATCTCCCTCTTTTGTGGAAAGTGGATTTTATGCTAATACCATTTGGTTGTCAAAAAAGAAATACAAGCTGCAAATAGTGAAGTGTGGAGACCTAAAGCTTTTGAAGCAAAAATAGAAACACATATAAGCTTAGACAAACTACAAGCAACACACCAGGCAAACGATTCACATTAATATTGATTTATTAAAACCTCTTGTTTAGGCAATTTTTTATCTATTAATTCTTAAATTATGTTTCCTTTTCAGTTTTTTTTTTTTAAAGTAAATTAAAGACAATAAATCACACAAAATCAAGGGTTGTGTGTGTTTAGTGTGTGAACGTAGGACGCAATAAACTTCTTTATAGAAGGAGCGTTTGTAATATTTAAGATAAGATAATAATAATACTTATAAATCTTCATTGTCTTTTCTCGGCGACAAGGCTAATGTCATGTTGTGAAGGGTTATCATCAAGGTATCACCACTAGTTCTTATATTTAGTAGTAGACGTCAATCAAGAGTCAAAATATTAGCCCCTCCCTCGCTGAAAGGCGGGACTACGTCACGTGACCTTCCTCCAGCCAGATGCTGGACTTCAATGTTTGTCAGTATGTGAGTACTGAGTAGGCCTACTAAGTACTTCCTCACCTCCAGCAGACTGTCAAGAAATCAATGGAGAAAACTTCAGATGTCTTCAATATCATGAAGAAGCCATTTTAACAGAGGCGTGTCTGGAGTAGAAGATTGGTCCACCTTTTTATGTGCTTTTTGTTTGTGTTATGCGCGTTTTCAGAGTCGGAAATTGGAGTAACTTACTCAAAAAGGGTGAAAAGAACACACACACACACACACACACACACACACACACACACACACACACACACACACACACACACACACACACACACACACACACACACACACACACACACACACACACACACACACACTCACACACACACACACACTTACACACACTTACACACACACACACACACACACACACACACACTTACACACACTTACACACACACACACACACACACACACACACACACACACACACACACACACACATATTCCTTTTCCGTTTTTGTTTCTTTTTCAAGCACATTCCTTCTGCCCTTTGTGCCCTCTGCCTCCGTAGAATTAAATTTGCCACAATGTGCCCCCTGGCCTAAAAAAAAATTATCTAATGGCAAGGACCAGACGCCCGAAACGAAGCTTAAGTCAATTTCAGGAGGGGCGCAGAAAAAAATCAGTAAGTGTGGAGGGAGGGGGCGCATATCAATCAGCGCCCACTGTCTTTCCTTTCACCTGATTACTTTATTCTTCCATGGAATATTCTTTCTTTGGTTTTCTTTCCTTCACTGTCAATAAATATGTTATCATTTCTTTTATCATTCCTTCCGTTGTACACATTATCATTTCTTTTATCATTCCTTCCGTCGTACACATTATCATTTCTTTTATCATTCCTTCCGTCGTACACATTATCATTTCTTTTATCATTCCTTCCGTCGTACACATTATCATTTCTTTTATCATTCCTTCCGTCGTACACATTATCATTTCTTTTATCATTCCTTCCGTCGTACACATTATCATTTATCTATGTTTAAATATTGGAACTAGATCTATATAGTGTTATGACCTATTCAAATGATGCTTTTTATTGCCATCACAAGCTAAATAAAAGTATTGCCCGGCGTTTCCCTGGTGAAAATTATATAGGACTAGTTCTCTAGTTACGGATTAAAAAAAAAAGTTAAGACAGCTTTAAGTACTAAAATTCTTTACAATCCTTAGAAAGGAAATATTTTTTTTAAAGTAGCCTGCCTATTATCGAAAAAAAAACTGTTTTGATCGGGGGAAAAGATCCCAGGTCTTCCGCATGGCATTCGGAGACGCTAACCACTCAGCTAGGGAGGACACAATCAGGAAGCGAGATCGCGAAACTAAAACCTGAGACAATAATGTCACGTGTCTTTAAATTAACCAATGGGAGTCGGATTAGACACAAACATCCAACTTTATATAGATCTCTTTAGATAAACTGAAAATGTACCACTGTTGTATTGTTTTTAATAAACCAATATTTATGTACAATTGTTTGTCCCTCTAATTGTTTGTTTATTTGTTTTCATTAATTTAAACAAAATATATGTTTTCATAAAGTATTAAAATACAAAAAGTCAATAAAATAAACTGTTAGTATAATCGAGGGCACAAAATCACCGATAACTTTAGAACCGCTAAAAGTGGCGGTATTTCTTTTCTATTAATTGAACATACCTTTTACTTTTAATACGTTTTAAGCAGAATACGTTTTAATACGTTTTCAGAAACGTTTGTTCCATGGAGCTAGTCAAGTCATTGATTGAGCGGCCAGCACAAAGCCCAGCCGTCTTTACTCTCAACAACTAATCTCAGACATCCGGGAAACTATATTGGCGTTTCTACGTGGATTCGAAACCCGAGATGTCAAAGGATAACCCTCCGCGCTAGGTCTCGGCCATATTGCCCTTTAAAGTACTATTGTAACTCTAGTCTAAATTACTTTTAATACAATAATAAATATATTATAGAAACTACAAAAGTATAAATTGCATAGTTACACATTTAGCCATCCATTTTCATTCATTCCACAGATCTTACCGTTGTTATTTATTTTTTCCTTCTTATTTTTTGTTCGTCTATATTTTAGTCTATTGCAAACAGTTTAGATATAGAAATATTTCTTCTCACTGGCAATGGAAATATGTTTTCCCAAATAGGATAACTAACAAATAAAAAAAAATTAAAACCATAAAAAAAGACTTCACTTAAACCATGGATAATCGTAGGCCTCAATAACATTCCCCCCTCCCCCCCCCCCCCCAAAAAAAAAATGTTTACAAATCTCTATATCCTTTTTTTTGCTATCTAAACCCCATTATAAGATTGTGCTCTTACATTAAAAAAACAAACAACCATTAGGCCTACATACAACAATAAGAACAATATAAGTTCAACGTTGATGCAGACATTTTGTTTCATTATAATTTATAATCACACATTTAAAATATCTAAATACATTTTGGCGCGATAGGAAAAGGAAAGGAAAAGGTTTGGGGAGAGGGGGGGGATGAGACAGAATCTGACCAAACTGCTATTTTCCTTCCAACAACGCAAATATTCCTTCCGTGGCTGATGTTTCCTTTTTTTTTAATTTCTCCCCCATATTTCCTCTTCCTCCTCCTCCCCTCCCTCCCCACAGCGCCCCTTCTCCCACCACACCCTCGCTACCCTCTGCCGGATGTGCAACAATAAGCAGACGAATCGTTTTCCCTTTTTTTTTTCTCCCCAGCAGACGGCAAGCAGCAGACGACAGCGTTTCAAAAGAAAGAAAGATAATCGCTGCTCGAACTGTAATTTTGTCAGTTGTCGCCTTTGATTGGGGGAAAGAGTATGTTTTTGGCGGCTTGTTTTTTTCCCTGTATTATATTTTATTTCCACCCAGTTATCTCCCTTGCTGAAATGATTTATGTTTTCATAAAATGTTTCATAATTTCTTCCTTTATATATTTTTATGTATGACTTGACAGCGTCAGAATTTTTTATAGCAGTAATTTGTAAAGATTATGGAATATTTATGTGTGAGTATAGCCTCTCTTTCTTTTTTACAGTAGCGTCTTTTGCTTTCTTTCTCAATCTCTCTCTCTCTCTCTCTCTCTTTTTCTTACTATATCTCTTTCTCCCTCTCTCTCGAGTTGCATCTCTCTTTGATGCTCCAACTCATTCTCTTTCTCTCTCGTTCTGTGTCTATTTTTCTCTCATTCTTATAATCTCTCTCCCTCTGTTTCTCTCTCTCTCTCTCGTTCTGTGTCTATTTTTCTCTCATTCTTATAATCTCTCTCCCTCTGTTTCTCTCTCTCTCTCTCGTTCTGTGTCTATTTTTCTCTCATTCTTATAATCTCTCTCCCTCTGTTTCTCTCTCTCTCTCTCGTTCTGTGTCTATTTTTCTCTCATTCTTATAATCTCTCTCCCTCTGTTTCTCTCTCTCTCTCTCGTTCTGTGTCTATTTTTCTCTCATTCTTATAATCTCTCTCCCTCTGTTTCTCTCTCTCTCTCTCGTTCTGTGTCTATTTTTCTCTCATTCTATATCTCTTGCATTTTTTTCTATTTCTGTCTTATCTGTTATTCTTTTTCTGTCTTTTCCCTCTCTTTTTTTCCCTCCGTCTCTTTGATTAACTCCCTGTGTCTCTGTTATTCCTCGCAATTTTTAAGAAGGGTTGTGCATTCTGCTATAGGAAATCCAAGATTTGAACTCGTCCAGCAGTGTAACACTATGTCGCAGAACCACATAGGAATACCAGTGACGCTGGCAACAAGGGAAAAAAATGAATTATTATGATATTATTTTGGAAATGTTTCCACTACGAAAATAAAATGTCAGCGGCAGTGACTCTGAAATCTTTTAACTAGAAGGCTACAGCCGCTACATTCTAGAAAAATTCTTTATATGCAGACGACATTGAATTTTGAAGATGAAGTTGAAAACTTTAACGCGTTGAAACATATTTGTCTGTCTATATACATTTTGATGTGACATCTTTCCCTGTGACATGATTATTGCATTACAGAACGGATTTAAAGTGACGAGTCTAGAGTGCAGAACATTATTTTGTAGCCATTAAATTGTCACATTAGTCCTGAGCGCCAACCCGACTCACTACAAGAGTGTTGACTTAACGAATGGACACATTTGACCTAAAGTGACCGCTAAAACAACTTCCGTGTACCTAGGTCACGAGCCCCTCCCTTCCTACTCTTTTAACTCTTAAAACTTCTAAGCAATCACGTCTTTCCAAAGATACCCCCCCTCCCCCACTCCTCACGACATACACGCCTCCCCTCCCCCGACACCCTCGCGCCCTCCCCACTACTCCATTTCCAACGCCATCCCCCCCCCCTCCTCACCAGCAGCTTCCGTTTGACTGCACAATGTATTAATCCTGTATTGTGCCGACCAGCTGCTCGGGTGCATTACTCCCCTCCCCCCCCCCTCGCTAGCTCAGTTGTCACGCCCCTGGGGGGATCTAGAGATACTGGAATTTCTTCCCTATTTGTCATGGTGGCTGGTAATGGATGTAGCGTGTGTGGGTGCTGGGTGAGTGGGAAGTGGGGAATGAGGGGGAGTGATGGTGTCGGCGCTAATGTGGAGGTAACTTAATCTCGGCACGAATCTTAAGATGTGGGAGATTAGGGGAAGGGAGGGGAGTGGGGTGAAGTAACAAAAAAAAAACAAGAAACAAAACAAGGGCAAGAGCGGCAAGACTCTATAATTATGCATTAAAACTTTGCATGAGAACAATAATTTGTTAAGACAGACTTTTGGCTTTTCAATAGTGACACCATATACAGACACTTAATGCACTCACACAAGCAGTCAAATAGATAGACCTGGTATAGATATGAAGATAGATAGATGGATAAGTAGATTGTTAGAAAGATAGATATATAGTTTGCTTGATAGATAGACAGATAGATACAAAGATAGGTAGATTGTTAGAAAGATAGATACATAGTTTGCTTGATAGATAGTTAAATAGATAGATTGATAGAAAGATAGATAAATAGATAAGTAGGCTACATTATTACAAAGATAGATAAATAGTCTGCTTGATAGATAGATAGATAGATAGATAGATAGATAGATAGATAGATAGATAGATAGATAGAAAGATAGATAGATAGATAGAAAGATAGATAGATTGATAGATTAAGTGAACCACACACATGAACTCCAATCATGTCCAGCCACCAATATAAACTGACCACTTCCGGTGTATATAGACTTCAGTTTTCACTTAGTGTCAAGCGGTCAGTTAATGAGGTCCCAGGTCAGCTGTTGATTACCTCCAGACGGGAAACCAAACAACTGACTGCTAGTTTAACGTATCACTTGACCATTCCTTCTGGAACATGTATCACTTGACCATTCCAGCTGGACCATTTTTACAAAAACAACAAAGTTATAACTACTGATAATTAATTCGCTGCTGAGCTTTTAAGAAAATTTTTAAGCCACAAGGGGTGGCGGTATTAAGCCGCCAGTTTGATATAATCGCAAAAGCTAACTCAAAACAAAATAATTCTATAAAAACTTCGTGCTGTCATTACCCCTAGGTGCGAACATTTAGAGTTTGCGCGACAAATATTTACCAAATGTTTCGCCAATTTAGTAGGCCTACATATTTTTTTAAAATTTAAAAATGTATTTATTTTTCCCGGCCCCCAAGGCCTTTTCACACACCCACGTCCCCGTCGCTTGACTGATTTCTCGGCGCATCCAACTAAGGTTATTTAACTAAAATGGAAACATTATTGAGAAGGCTAAGACTCATTAATTTCAGGCCAATTAGCTATACACTTTACCACATTTACATTTAATAAAATTAAAAAAACGAACACTATATCCTAAGTGTGTATATGACATTAAGATCGACTGGCCGTTGTAGTGGCTACACTATTCCCGTTATACCTTGCTTGGCCTCGAGCTCTTATAGTGTGTAAGATTTGATTTTACTTACATTTCTACCATGTCTTTAAGCTGGGACATACATTTGTACTCTTTTATTTTTCAAGTAAGAATAGTTTTTTTAATGAATATTTGTACAGGTAGATTAGATCATGAAGTTTGAGAACCTTTGAAAATGATTTACCTAAAACACAATTCAATGGACAGGAACAGATATTCTAATTACTAGAAACTTCTCTCGACGCCTCTTTATCAACACACGCACTTCAGCAAAGTTCAATCATTCAGCGGAACGTTCTAGATTCTAGTCTGAGCTCCGAGTCTGTGTTTAACTCATCATGGCCTCAGAAGTGTTTCTGTTTTTTCCCTGACATTCGCCTGTCATCGCCATGTTGAAAGGGGGGCCTGGCATCTACCGGCGTGACTCGGCGCGTGCCCCCCTCGGGCTAAAGGCTCGCTTTTCAGCACATCATCATACGAGTAAGTAGAAGTCTTTGAAGCAAGAGTTCAAACACACACACTTGAGGTAACAAAATAACATGGAAGGGGTGTTGGGGCGGTGTAGCGAGGGCGTTGATGATGAGTTCTGTAGGTAAATAGTAACAGAGGTAGGGAATCAATGGAGGAGGCAAAGCGATGGATAGTTGTGGATGAAAGGAGGAACTAAGTGATTGCTTCAGATATGATAATACATACAAGGACAACAAAGCATTAGAACACTGGCTACTCGGAACATTGAAAAGAATTACTCAAAACAATGGATCGTCGGCACATTGGATACTACGTACAATGGATGATAGAAATAATGGATACTCGAAAAAATTGAAACCAAGAACGATAGCTACTTGGTACAATTGAAACTTGGAACAGTGGATACTGGGAACAGTGACTGCTTGGTACAATTGATAATTGGAACAATGGATACTCTGACATGTATCTGCTGCTGCGATTCATTAACACACAGAGGGCCAGATCATCTCCTTTCTCTTCTTTTTGATATCTTCGACGCCTACGCTGCTCACCACATTCCAGTGCGGGAGGTGTTAAGTTTATATTATATCTAGTATCTTATACTTAGCCTTTTAGATCTCGTTGGTCTTTGGGCAAATGATGCAGAGTTAACAAGTTTTTCTTGATTATGGCCCACAAGAGGGTTGTGTGGCCAGCTCAACGCCCACCCCTCAGTTACTTTTCCCAGCTAATGTTAGGTGCACACTTCAGATCTGGTCAGATTCAGGGACACCGTCAAGAGCAGGGGGGGAAATCATGTCGCTTACCGGGATTTGAACCGGGAAAATTCCCGTGAGTGTTGCCACATGCCCATTAAGCTTTCGTTTTATCCGCGTGTAAAGTGCCCCGTTGTAAAATCTACCGCTCGGGTAGAAAGCCAACATTTGGTCGAAAGTTGGGGTTAACAAAGCTATCCAATGGCTGGGCGATACTAATTTTATGTCAGATAATATGCAATACATGAGTCACACGATCATAACATTCTTGATGCCCACAAAAACAGAGTTTTTGCTCGTCTCATATTTTGACGCTTCGGGAATAGCCGTTCACAATGTTAGTTTGGCGAGTTAACTACATTTTCTTCAAAGGTCTAATTACTTTGGTAATTATTTCATTACCATTCCACCTCGCAAAACTAGCTGCCGCTGCTCACAATCATTGCATACATATAATTACACACATACACACACTACTGTACACACATACATCTACAAACACACACACCTACAGGAAAACTTGCAAATACAAGTTTTCGGCGACATATAACTTCACAGAAAACATCTAACATTTTTACACATACAATATATTTACATATACAATATATTTACACATACAACATATTTACACATACGACACATGTACACATATAACATATTTACACATACGACACGTGTACACACATAACATATTTACACATACGACACGTGTACACACATAACATATTTACACATACGACACGTGTACACACATAACATATTTACACATACGACACATGTACACATATAACATATTTACACATACGACACGTGTACACATATAACATATTTACACATACGACACGTGTACACACATAACATATTTACACATACGACACGTGTACACACATAACATATTTACACATACGACACATGTACACATATAACATATTTACACATACGACACGTGTACACATATAACATATTTACACATACGACATATGTACATGTACACATACAACATATTTATACACGACACATGTACACATATAACATATTTACACATACGACACATGTACACATACAACATATTTACACATACGACATATTTTTACTCAAAAAACATTTTACACAAAAATCATATTATTTGTTTTTCTTTTCAATGTATTACAGAACTTTTAAAAAAAATGATGCCATATGGTGAGGAAAAAGTTGGGAGTGGTTTGTTGATGAAAGAAACTAATCGAACTACGTTAAATGTGGAATTAATTACGTGTTTCAATTGAATGTGTTAAATGTGGCAATTTTGTACGAGTTTCATATAGATATATTCTAAATAAAAATATTTTAATCTCTTGGCACTCTGAATGAATTATAAATCCTTATTCGGCAAACTATTATCAAATGGTTGGCGACCACAGTTATAGACCAACCCTTGAGGGAAGGAAATGAATGGGTCAACTAAAATATTTTAAAACATCAACAATCAAACACACAAATTATATAATGCCCATCACGTGACCTACGACGTTTTCCTAGCTCGTGTCACTGTGCCTTTGACCATTCCGAGAACACACGGTCACTTCCGTTCCTGTTACGCGGTGACCTTTTCTGGGAATTTCCGTTCAAATAAGTTATAATAATAGATCTCCCATGACCTAGTGTCTCTCTCTTTCTCTTTATCTCTCTCTGTCTCTCTCTCTCTCTAATGAATAGATTCTACTGTAGTGAAAAAAGGTATTTGTGTATTTAGCGCGTCCAACCTAGTGACGCTTCAAGTCTGTGAACTCTCGAAGCCACGAGCACTTATTTACTTAGCAGTTACTACAAAACACGAGCTTGGTGGCGAGTGCTACTCAGGTGTTGGAAACCTGAAATCATTGACTTTTTTTTCTCTCTCTCACCTTTAACCCCTGCATGAGTTTAAGTAAGAAGGTATAAGTTGTTATTCTGGTATTTCTAACATCCGGGTGTCACACAAATATGTTATTTTTATGATAATTTCTAGAAATATCGTGAGTAACTTTGGTAAGTCACGGCTGTCTATTGGTCTACCGAAAATGAACTCCCTCAGTTAATACAGATTTCAGAAATAAGAAAGTTTGGTGTTTATAATATAAAAATACATAATGCATGACAACGTTAAAAAAAGAATTGAAAAAACATTGACATCACGGACAAGCGTTGTAATAAGTAATAATAATTACATAATAATAAAAAATAAGTGAAAATTTTATTAGAATGCGTGTCTGTAAAATATTAGTTAAGATAATTATATTTAGGCCTACTAACATAATATTCAAAATATTATTATTTATAAAAGCAAACTTTAAAGTTGTTATATAATCTACATGTGTTGACAAATAAGAGAAGATAAGGAGTCATGCTAAACTAAGAAGCTATAAATAATCCTGTCCTGCAGTGTCCATATACAGTTTTTGCCTCATGAAAAAACATTGTATCATGTGAAGAAATCTTTCACGAGACTATGCTGGGGTTTTAATAATTTGCACCGCAATCGTGTTTGAAATGAAATACTGCAGACGTCAAAGTGCATACGTTTAACTTGTCGCATTGAAGAATGAAAAATTGTTAAAGCTAGATACAGTTAAAATATCGGAAGCATGGCTACAAAAATTAAGGAAAGTTTAAAACATTGAAAGTATGGCTAATACATTCACGGAAAATTTAAAACATTGAAGTATGGCTAATACAATCAAGGAGCAGTTTAAACATTGGAATTATGGCTAATACAATCGAGGAACAGTTAAAATATTGGAAGTATGGCTAATACAATCAAGGAACAGTTAAAATATTAGAATTATGGCTAATACAATCAAGGAACAGTTAAAATATTAGAATTATGGCTAATACAATAAAGGAACAGCTAAAATATTAGAATTATGCCTAATACAATAAAGGAACAGCTAAAATATTAGAATTATGGCTAATACAATCAAGGAACAGTTAAAATATTAGTAGTACGGCTAATACAATCAAGGAACAGTTAAAATATTAGAATTATGGCTAATACAATCAAGGAACAGTTAAAATATTAGAAGTATGGCTAATACAATCAAGGAACAGTTAAAATATTAGAAGTATGGCTAATACAATCAAGGAACAGTTAAAATATTAGAAGTATGGCTAATACAATCAAGGAACAGCTAAAATATTAGATTTATGGCTAATACAATCAAGGAACAGTTAAAATATTAGAAGCATGGTGTCACGATTCTGGATTAAACCGTGACTCGTAGCACTCATAGATAGACTATAGCATAGATAGCAGTGTATAACTAGAACCTTAGATTAGCTTAAGTTTAGCTAGAATAGAGAGAAGGTTAGTCTGACGTCACTATCTTCTCCCTCCCTTACGCATTTACATCTCCCCATCACTCTTTCTCACCTGTTTCTCTATCCGTCACTATACTCTTGTACTACGCCCAAATTCAGAGTCTACTGACTAATACGATTCAACTTGGTACTACATCTTGGTTGAATGGGTACGAATGTGTTAGTTAGAATGTATATATTTATCCTATGCTATATTAATGTATTCATATCATGTCTTAATGTATTTATATCTTGTGCTATTTTAACGCATGTGAGCGAGTCATTATTCGATCCCTCACTCGCCCCTCCTCTTCGCGCCCCCGCCACCCCCCTCTATATCCCCTCAGCTTAGCGGCATGTTATGCAATTGCTTTGAGACGGTCGTTCCCTGAACGCTGACCAGAGAACCCAGTTCGCACACATATACCAAATTCTCGTCCGAACCCCCCCCCCCCAGCCACTTGAGTTAACTACTTAAAATTCTACCAAAGGGAGATAAATTTCCCCACTCAGCATGACGTCTGTTCAATTGTCTTTCATCTAGACCTCTCCCCCCCCCTTTTCCGCCCTCGCAACCCCGACCCCCAATCCATTTTTGGCTCCAATAAGCTTTTCTTATGCAAATGTATATTCAATCTAGCCAATGAGAATAGGATGTAATTAAATGTAAGCTAACCAAATTAACTTTGGGTCAGGTGACTAGTGTCCACGAAAAAGCCGCCCAACTAAACTAAAGGAGATCTCTCCCAGCTCCCGAGCTAGATACATCGTTTTGGTCTAGCTCCCAAATTGTTACTCGGACTTGCAGATACTTAGCCAGTAATCGTAATTTCCTCATTATAGTTACGTAGCCTAACCTTGGATTCCGCAACAACACAGTATATTGAGTGATAGACGTTCCTGTGCATATATCTCAAGCATTATATCTCCCCTGCATGTCAGTATGTATATTTCATCATTGGATATTGAATCTGAATCATAAATAAACACCTGAAACGTAACCAGAGACTTGCTTGCCTAACTTAGAACTGTCTATTTGTGTGTGTTTAACAACATCTGAACGAGCCAGTAGAGAACAAATAAATATTCCAGGTCAACCACAGCATCGGCACCTCATACTTCTAAGACAACCAGCCATTATTACCCCCTCACAATTGCCACATCGTGACAAAGTGGGACCTCGTATCCGGGATTATCTGAACTTCAAGCCGTTCAGCGCACTGTCAACAGCAACAACCCGAGGACTACGCCGATTCTGAAACCGACCCTGGATGGGGGCTCATCTCTCTACAACACAAAGACTCTAAGCCAGCAACCAGACCCGTCATCCCAACGCCAGCAACCAGATCCATCAACCCATCAAACCAGGCTCGCCACCTTACGCAGCCCACGCCACCCCAGTCTACGCTCACGCCACCCCAGCCTACGCTCACGCCACCCCAGCCTACGCCTACGACACCCCAGCATACGCTTACGCCACCCCAGCCTACGCCTACGTCACCCCAGCCTACGCACCCCAGATACGCCAACCTAAGCCACCCCAGATTCGCCACTCCGAGCAATCTACGTCACCCCAGCCAGCTCACCCCATTAAGCCAGGCTCGCCACACTACGCCAGCCTACGTCACCCCAGACACACCAGCAACCAAATTTGCGACCCCATTACGTCAGATTTGCCGCCCCAACCGCCAGGTCGCCACCCTCTGGCCCCGCATCAACGTACCGGCACCCGAGACGTCAGCAGAGAGACCCACCGCCGCCGCATCAGCCTGCCCGACAACTAGAGACCGCCGAGAACCCGACAACTGCCCTGTCAACCTCCCCGTAGGAACCCGCCGTAGTTCCCGGTATCCAAACCCGGAAAAATAGACACTAACATTAAACGCTAATCCAGTCCCGGCACGGGGAAAGAGAATTCCTAACCAGCCCGAAGATCTGCACCAACAGCGCCGAGCGCCATATAAACGATAACTTTATGATTGGATATACGTGTGTTAGTGTATGTGTGTAAAATTCTGGAATTGCTGTCTGGTGAGTACCATCTTGAGTTGTATTACGTTAGCTAAACTCTGAACCCCAACACCCCTCCTATATTTTCCTTTCCTATCTCGCTATATCTCTGTCCGCCTCTAGTATCTTAATCTCGCCTCACTCTGTTACTATGGCGGAAGGTGTACTATTGCGTAAGCAGTTGAGAGAAGAGGCTATAGATATAGGCTACATTGACTCAGACATCACTAAATACGTAGTAGAGCAGGTAGCGGCCCATGAGGCCAAGACAGAGAGACTTAGATTAGAACAGGTAGCTAGAGAGGAGAGAGCAGAACAGGTAGCTAGAGAGGAGAGAGCAGAACAATTAGAAAGAGAAGATAGGCTTAGAGCAGAACAGTTAGCTAGGGAAGAGAGGGTTAGAGAAGAAAATAGGCTAGATGAGGAGGCACGCAGGACACATGAATTCAGACTAGCTGAATTAGCCGCAAGCACTAGGCCCCCGGACAACAGCGACAACCCAAACTCCCCCTCATCATTTAGCTCAGCCACCCCCAGCAACCATCCCCTCCCCCGACATGCTTCTCTATGGACTGAAGTTCACGACCCCCGACTGGAACAGTTCGACATTTACCTCCGACGGTTTAGCGACTGTATGGAGTTAAATGAGGTCCCCCCAGAATTACATTGTAGGATCCTCGTCTCCACTCTAAGGGGAGAGGATTATGACGCCTATTGTAAACTGGCCCCAGAAGACAGGGAGTCGTGCGTGGCACTGAAAAACGCGCTGCTAAATCGCCACCAGTTACACTCATCCCACTACCAGAAGAAGTTTCGGTCGTCCACGCTACGACCGGGGGAAAACTATACACAATTCGCGGAGCGAATACAATCTTACCTACTCAAGTGGGTTGAGTTAGGCAATATTGAACAGTCATTCGACGGTATGGTCACCCTCGTAATGACTGAGCAAATAGAGTCACAGATGACACCTAAGCTGAGGGCCTTCCTTATTCAACAAGGAATCACCGGTTTAAACCCCTCCCTGCAGGGCGCAGATAGGTTTCTGTAGTCCAACCTAGTAGAGTCATCCCACCCCCGGGAAAAATTTCAACCACCCCCTGCTCCCCGACGAGAAAACGGTAGGTCGACAAGGCCACCGGGTCCTCTCTTCCGCCCGGGACACCCACAGTCGCACCGGAATAACTGGGACAACCACCGCACCAACCCTCCCCCGCTAATCAGCCACAACAGCTTCCCTCAGCCCCGACCGGGTCATTCCCAACCCAGACCCCCTCCGCCCCTCCAAGACTCGCGACGTGCGGACCAACCCCACCACATGACCAGGCCACAAACCGGCACCAATCATCCCCATTCGACCCGCCACGGTAACTCCGCTGAGCAGCAACCCAAGGCACACGCTAGCCATAATCACTCCCAGAACCCCCCCCCCCCCCAGGAGTATACACCGCCATCCCTTGCCCGGCAGACACCCCCAGGACGCAAGACCCAGAAACCGACCCACCCCCCGCTTACACCCCCGCCAAACCGGAAACCAAGACAGAAAGAAATATAGAGATCAACTCAAAAAAAGCCAGGGCCCTTCTCGACACGGGATGCCAGCTTGATGGGTTCGCTAAGACTTCATTCGTGAGTCCCTCCGACTATACTGGCGTGTCAGTCGAATATAGAGTTATAACGGGATACGTTGAGACCCTCCCAACCGCCAAGGTCCACATAAAGTCAAAACCATATACTGGCACGGCTACCTTAGCAATCCGAGCCGAATTACCCTATGACGTCATCCTGGGGGAACGATACCTCAACTTTGCCGACGTCCCCTCCCCCCCCTTGCCTCAGTGGCCACACGCGCGCACCCTGACCCTATTCCCCACCCTCCCCCGGAATCCCCCACGGCCCACGAATTCCTGCGGGCTCAACAAGAAGACTCGACCCTGGCCCCACTGTTCGCTAAGGTCGGTCAAAACCCAGACCCCCCGAAACCCTACTCGTTTATTCAAAAAGGGAAACGACTGTTCCGACGGTCCAGCCTCCCTGACGGTTCGGTCAGAGACCAGCTCATCATCCCCGGTCCTTACCGTATGCAAGTTATGGAGGCGGCCCACGACTCAACCCTGGGCGGTCACCAAGGGCAAGGGTCCACAGTCAACAAAATCACCCATTACTTCCACTGGCCCGGTATGCACAATGAGATCAAACGATTTGTAGCGTCATGCCACCAATGCCAGCTCATGTCCAAGGCCCACCACGCTAAGCCAGTACCGTTAGGCAAACACCCGGTGACCGACACGCCCTTTCAGCGGGTGTCAGTAGACCTAGTAGGGCCACTCTCGATAACACGGAAGAAGAACAGGTTCATACTGTGCGTGATATGCCAGGCTACCAACTGGCCGGAAGCTGTGGCGCTGCCGAAAGAAGACGCGAAACACGTGGCCGAGGCACTGTTTACCATTTTCACGAGAGTGGGGTTTCCCGAAGTCCTACTCTCCGATAACGGGCCCCAGTTCACCAGTACACTGATGAGGGAAGCGTTGCACATCATGAACACCACTCACCTCCGGTCCTCCCCCTACCACCCTCAATGCAATGGATTAGTCGAACGGTTTAACCAAACACTAATCGGGCTATTAAAGAAAACCGCCGATGGTCCTCTGGATGAATGGGATACCCTCCTCCCTACCGCCTTATTCGCATATCGGTCTACTCCCCATTCTACCTTAGGCTACACTCCCTATGAGATGTTATTCGGTTCCCAACCCCGTGGTCCACTAGAGCTCCTCAAGCGCGCCTGGACTAAACCCTCCCCCCACCCCGAAGAACTCTCAGTCCACGCCTACATCAATGACCTAAAGGCTAGGCTGATAACTGTCCACTCTATCGCCTCAAAGCACTTAACCAAGGAGAGGGAGAGACAGGAGAAGTTATACAATCGGCGGGCCAAAGAACGCTCTCTGGCTCCGGGCGATAAAGCACTACTGCTCCTTCCCTCCTCTTACAACAAACTCCAGCTAGCATGGAGAGGCCCATACCCAGTTACAAAAAAACTCTCAGGCACCAACTACCTTATCAAGATCGGCAACAAGGACAAACTGTTCCACATCAACTTGCTAAAGCGATACATAGAGCGACCGTTAGACGAGACACCCCTGGTAGCAACGGCTATTGCTGAAGAGACAGAAGCCGATGACTCATTAACCGCCTTTCCCCTACAACAGACAGAGACCGTAGATGATGTAGAAATCTGTCCCCTTCTAACCCCTGAACAAGCTGACACAGCGAAACATTTACTCTCTTCGTACTCCGACGTGCTGACTGACACCCCAGGGCGTACCAACTTAGAAACATTCACTATGAAGGTCACCGACCCCCGACCCATTCAGGTCAAGGCATACGCTATGCCCCATGCCAAACTAGATGTCATTGAAAAGGAAATAAATTATCTGCTAGCCAACAACATCATCGCCCCCTCTACCTCCCCGTACAATGCGCCGGTGGTACTAGTAAGGAAATCAGACGGTTCTCACCGTATGTGCATAGACTTCCGCCGCTTAAACGCAGTCACTGAATTTCAAGTTGAACCAATGCCAGACCCTGATTTACTGTTTTCAAAACTAAGCAACGCTCAATACTTTTCCAAGTTTGATCTTAGCAAAGGATTCTTCCAAATAGAAGTGGAAGAGAAGTGCCGACACTACCTCGCCTTCAGTACCGATCAAGGGCACTTCGAGTTTCAAACTGTCCCCTTTGGCCTAAATAACTCCCCCTCCGTGTTCACACGCATGATGCGGAAGCTTATTCAGCCAATTAACAGGCCTGGGATCACCCATTTCGTAGATGATATCTTGATCGCCACGCCCACCTGGGCAAGCCATGTAGAAACAATAACTGCCCTGCTAGTTAGGCTCCGCGAAACCGGCCTAACCGCGAGGCCCTCAAAATGCATGGTCGGGTTCAATAAATTGAAATTCCTAGATCACATGATCGAAAGGAACAAAATAATGCCGGACGAAACCAAGGTAGAGAAAATTAAGTTAGCCCCTCAGCCCACCACCAAATCAGGTATACGGTCTCTACTAGGGTCAACAGGGTACTATCAGAAGTTCATACCACACTACAATAGCATCGCAGCCCCTTTAACAGACCTAACGCGGAAAAATCTCCCAGAGAAAGTTACTTGGTCCGATGAGTGCCAACAAGCGTTCGACCAATTGAAGACAGCTCTCACTAGCAAACCCATACTGCGACTGCCGAACCCGTCCCTTCCCTACGTGCTGAAGTGCGATGCAAGCGGACGAGCAGTAGGCGCGGCCCTGTTACAACCTGACCCGGAACATGATAACATGCTGTTCCCTGTAGCCTACGCGTCACGGAAACTCAGCTCCGCGCAAAAAAATTACGGCACCTCTGAACAGGAGTGTCTGTCTCTCGTATTTGGAATTGAGAAATTCCACGTATATCTGTACGGACGCCATTTCTTTCTCCACACCGAGCACCAGCCCCTGACGTTCCTCGCATGCGCAAAGAACCTAAACAGAAGGTTAATGAGATACTCACTCACCCTGTCACAGTACAGCTTCCAAACCGTTTACCAGTCCGGAAAAGATCACCACCTCGCGGACTTCCTATCCCGATACTCCCACTCAGATCCCAACCCCGACGACTCACCACCGACTCCCCCCCTTTCCCCATGTCCCAGAGACAGTAATTTAGGTATGAATCCACTTTCTGAGTAGATTCCCAAGCTACCCGGGTGAGTTGTCACGATTCTGGATTAAACCGTGACTCGTAGCACTCATAGATAGACTATAGCATAGATAGCAGTGTATAACTAGAACCTTAGATTAGCTTAAGTTTAGCTAGAATAGAGAGAAGGTTAGTCTGACGTCACTATCTTCTCCCTCCCTTACGCAATTACATCTCCCCATCACTCTTTCTCACCTGTTTCTCTATCCGTCACTATACTCTTGTACTACGCCCAAATTCAGAGTCTACCGACTAATACGATTCAACTTGGTACTACATCTTGGTTGAATGGGTACGAATGTGTTAGTTAGAATGTATATATTTATCCTATGCTATATTAATGTATTCATATCATGTCTTAATGTATTTATATCTTGTGCTATTTTAACGCATGTGAGCGAGTCATTATTCGATCCCTCACTCGCCTTTCCTCTTCGCGCCCCCGCCACCCCCCTCTATATCCCCTCAGCTTAGCGGCATGTTATGCAATTGCTTTGAGACGGTCGTTCCCTGAACGCTGACCAGAGAACCCAGTTCGCACACATATACCAAATTCTCGTCCGAAACCCCCCCCAGCCACTTGAGTTAACTACTTAAAATTCTACCAAAGGGAGATAAATTTCCCCACTCAGCATGACGTCTGTTCAATTGTCTTTCATCTAGACCTCTCTCCCCCCCCCCCTTTTCCGCCCTCGCAACCCCGACCCCCAATCCATTTTTGGCTCCAATAAGCTTTTCTTATGCAAATGTATATTCAATCTAGCCAATGAGAATAGGATGTAATTAAATGTAAGCCAACCAAATTAACTTTGGGTCAGGTGACTAGTGTCCACGAAAAAGCCGCCCAACTAAACTAAAGGAGATCTCTCCCAGCTCCCGAGCTAGATACATCGTTTTGGTCTAGCTCCCAAATTGTTACTCGGACTTGCAGATACTTAGCCAGTAATCGTAATTTCCTCATTATAGTTACGTAGCCTAACCTTGGATTCCGCAACAACACAGTATATTGAGTGATAGACGTTCCTGTGCATATATCTCAAGCATTATATCTCCCCTGCATGTCAGTATGTATATTTCATCATTGGATATTGAATCTGAATCATAAATAAACACCTGAAACGTAACCAGAGACTTGCTTGCCTAACTTAGAACTGTCTATTTGTGTGTGTTTAACAACATCTGAACGAGCCAGTAGAGAACAAATAAATATTCCAGGTCAACCACAGCATCGGCACCTCATACTTCTAAGACAACCAGCCATTATTACCCCCTCACAATTGCCACATCGTGACACATGGCTAATAGCAACAAAGAGCGCAATTCAAATAGCTAGTCTAGTGAAGTCTAGTTACGTTTTTGGTGGGTTGTGCAAACTGGTCGTGTGTAAGCCTTTCCGCTTCTGTAAACCTCCAGGGCCGGATATTGGTCTTGCAGCTGTCCAGGAGACGTCCCATCTCTCGAGCTTGTAGTGAATGCCGACAAGTGTTGCCAATTATCTGCATCGCGGTCAGATGCATCGAAAGACCTTAAACCCCGTAAAAAAAAAGCCGCATGCTTTCCCCCTGTCGGGCACTTCTGGAACATCGCAACATCACGACCATACTCTACGACCAGTTTTTGTATCTCTACAGACTTTGGAAGCAAACCGCAAACGTTCAGGCGCAGATCCTTCAGTTCGGCGCTCGGGTTCCTACCTTTAACTAAGTCATGTCTAGCCGCGTTGCCCCGGTGCACATACAAATGGTCTTCAGGGCTCGCCTATGTTGTACTACGGAGGGCCTCTGTACTGTAACAGGGACGACGCCCTTACGGGCTTGTCTGCTGGCATGAGGTGCCTTCAGTGTTCGGCTGTGCTTGATCTGTTGACACCCGCCAATGCCCGGCTACATCGGGAGTCCGCGGTCTAGCAGCCCGGCCCCTTGTATCGTCCCTCGCTATGACTCAAGAAGGTACAGTCTGTTGAGCACTGTCGGCCCATGACAGGGCTTGTCTGCCTGGCACCCGGGGACGTACGGAACCTGATGGTCATGTGCGGCTACCTCGGGAGACTCATGGTCTGCGTAACAGATCTTTTGGTGTTCGAGTGACATAGTTCAGGAGTGACAGTGTGCAGGAGTGACATAGTTCAGGAGTGACATAGTTCAGGAGTGACATAGTTCAGGAGTGACATAGTTCAGGAGTGACATAGTTCAGGATTGACATAGTTCAGGAGTGACAGTGTGCAGGAGTGACAAAGTTCAGGAGTGACATAGTTCAGGAGTGACATAGTTCAGGAGTGACATAGTTCAGGAGTGACATAGTTCAGGAGTGACATAGTTCAGGAGTGACATAGTTCAGGAGTGACATAGTTCAGGAGTGACATAGTTCAGGAGTGACAGTGTGCAGGAGTGACAAAGTGCAGGAGTGACATAGTTCAGGAGTGACATAGTTCAGGAGTGACATAGTTCAGGAGTGACATAGTTCAGGAGTGACATAGTTCAGGAGTGACATAGTTCAGGAGTGACATAGTTCGGGAGTGACATAGTTCAGGAGTGACATAGTTCAGGAGTGACATAGTTCAGGAGTGACATAGTTTAGGAGTGACATAGTTCAGGAGTGACATAGTTCAGGAGTGACATAGTTCAGGAGTGACATAGTTTAAGAGTGACATAGTTCAGGAGTGACATAGTTCAGGAGTGACATAGTTTAAGAGTGACATAGTTCAGGAGTGACATAGTTCAGGAGTGACATAGTTCAGGAGTGACATAGTTCAGGAGTGACATAGTTTAAGAGTGACATAGTTCAGGAGTGACATAGTTCAGGAGTGAAAAAGTTGAGGACAGTTTTAACTTTAAACAGATAATCTATCCAGCACCCATAATCTTTCTTATTATTTTTTTTTATTTTAACATGTATTTGCAGAAACACTTACATATTTATACAGAATAATACAAGCACAACACAGGCACTATACAGCAACATCAACCCGTATATTATATTAGCATACACATACGCACCTAGTGTAAACCGAATTTATAAGTCTCTAAAAAAAACGGACGAGCCCAAAGAGACCTATAGTCCTGGGCGTAACTTATTAGGAATAAGCAAAGCTCTGTCCCGGCTTCAGCTGCCCCAGGACACGCCGAATTCGTGGCGTGGCGTGAAACAGGGAAGGTTTCTGTAGCCCAGCTTATTATTCACTGTGGTTCCACTAGGATCATTTTCGTGGTGGCTCACAAATATACATGCCCCCCGGTAGAACAAATACTATACAATATACTATAGACTATAGACACAGGCATCCAGGCACCGGGAGGGTCTTCGAGACGGGTTCGCAAAGTTCTTTCTACCTCCCCGCCGGACCATCAGGCCTACTCGGCGTGCAATGGACAGGCGGACACCCGGAGCCGCTGGAAGAGCTGTCCCCCATGTGTTCGCCAGCCGGTGTAATCTTGAGGTGATCGTATCGGCGGCCTACACACTTTGCCAACTTTGAGGCCCATGGGTACAGAAGTGCCTAGTAAAAACCAGATTAGACTACACTTGAACCCCACTTCTCTACCAGAGTACGAGCCGAGATCACTCTCTAAAGGATTAAAAAAAAAATGAAATCCGCTGTACCATGCAGTTGTGATACATTCCCATTAAAAATCGGCCCCTAATATAAAAACCCACAACGGAACGTAAATATAAATAATACATTCCAACGTCAGATTTACCGTGGTTGTGGGATTAAAACTACAAAATATTTTTACATTGCAACTCTTTCATCGTCATCTGTAGAATGAGGGCGCAGTAAGAAGAGGAGGAGGATGGTAAAATGTGAGGAGGGTGGTGGATGGTATGGATGGGGGAGGGGGAGTTGAATACGGAGAGTGGGTGAATGAGGGAAAGCAGGGGTGGGGAATAGTTTATGAAAATTAAGACAGAACAAAAATAAACAAAAGATTAAAAAAAAATTTTAAAATACAAATTATCTTACTTGTTTACTTCTGAAGTAATGCACGTGCGTTCAGTGTTTTGTTTTAAAGCTCAGATCACGTGGTACAGTGTCTAGAACTACAAGGACACTCAAGTAATAAGGAGTAAAAAGATGTCTACGGTGTTGCATCGCTCCCTCTTTTTCCACCTCTCGTCCAGTACTGCAATTAATAATAATAGTATTTATATAGCGCTATCAACAGACATAATGTAGGCTCAAAGCGCATCAAAAAACGGAGAACAAAACATGTATACAAGTAATTACATATAATAACTAGAGTCTAGGGTTATACAAAATCAGACGAGAATAAACGATATAACTGATTTCTATAGGGGAGCGAGTTCCATACTTACGAAAGTAAAATGGCTAAATATAAGGAAAGGGGTAGCTCTTAGCAAGCATTCAAAAATATTTATCTAGCCCCCCCCCCCACACACACACTCACACGACACACACACACACATACACTTTTTTCTATTTCACCTTTTCCTAATTTCCATCAGATTTATATTCAGAAGTAAAAAATTAATATTGTGGTGAGTAGAGAGTATACAGAATGACGAGACACACACAAACTCGTCCTGAATGGGTTAATTTTCTTTTGAGTGAACTAATGACACCAGAATATATCACATTCTCATCTTCTCTCTAAGACCAGGGATCGGTAACCTACGGTACGCAAAATTCTATGGCTCGCGTAAGACCCCCCCCCCCTCAACAAGGCAATTCAGATCTATTCTACAAGAATATAGCACATTTATATTCCGGCTGTTGGCACGCTGAATATATTAGAAATCCTACTTTGGCACCCCTGGCATAAACTATACACATTCTCTCTAAAAGTAAAGCCTAGACTCTAGACCAGGGGTCGGCAACCTTTTGCTTATAGTGTGCCAAACTAGGATTTCTAAATCATTCAGCGTGCCAACAGCGTGAAAGTCAAACTGCTCAACTATATGATTTTTATAAGACAATTTATTTAGTGCCTTAGTAAGACCAAGACCAAAAGAAAAAGATCATTATAGAGAAAATCATTAAAGCGTTTTATATTTCCTAACAACTAAACCTGTTGGTTATCTTTTTTACTTACAGGGTAATGGTTAATGTCTCAACTCTCATTATTTGAATTTAGTTGTCAAGATACTATTCTAATAATAGACAGAAATGCTTAAACTTTAAATCTCTGCATAACTGAGATTTCTTTTTTTTTATTTCCGGTAGGAGGTGCGTCGGAGTTTTGCCTCCTTGCCTCTCATCATTGGCTCCATAGTCTCGAAAGACGATTAGATTTGCGCGTCTGTGATTTGGCCAGCCCTGCAAAATTGACTGTGCCTGTGGAGACCGATCCTTGAGAGACAGGCTCTATCGCATCTCTGGCACTTGAAAGCTGGACCGTTGGAGATTGTTAGGGGCAGCCTACTTTTCTTCGCTGCTCGTTTAGCCTCCGCCATAAGGCGAAGTTTGCCCTCTGTCGCATTTATACCGGTGTGTAAGGTGCATCACCAACTATTTCTGTGCTGAGCAAGGTTATCCCAGTTCTCGACCTCTACATCTATAGCCTCTACTTTGGGCCTAATAGGTATCGTATAGTTTTAGGGAGCCATAGCTCGTGGTGTTGAGGGGCAGTGATCGATCTTAGCCAAACGGCCGATCTATATTATTATTACTGCTGAGGCTGGCTAGTTTTTTGGACAGATTACAAATATTTGAAATAGATAGGTAGTGATCATACAAACTGGGTAGTTAATGTAATGTTTAGAATCGTACAGATGAATTCTTAAGTCATATACTATTTATATCATTTTTGACTATCTTTTATAGTTTGATATTAGTTTAAAACTATAAATTAATTGTAAGTCAATTCATTAATTTTTTTAAAAGGAAAAAATAACATTAGAAATATTAACGCAAAGAAAAACAGGCTAATTATCTCCCATTAATGAAATTCTCCGAATTTGATGCTAGTGATGCCAAACGAGTTTTAAAAAAATAATATAGTTAGTGTTACTTTTAAATTATTATTTCTTTATACAAATTCAACATTAAGTTTATGGTCTTTTTTTCATTGTGTAATTAGATGTATAAAATTAATTTTTGTTGTAAATAAACATTTTATACATCATGAAAGTCAATTTAGGGAGTTTTATTTTTGTGAACATTATTAATTACAAAAGTTACATTATATAAGCCTGTTTTATTTATTACAATAATACAACAAACAAATTTGTTTTAGAAATAATTATATTTATGCCTAATTAAGATAGAAGAGAAAAAAAAACTCGGCAGTGGCGTACCAAGGGGTGTGCGGACCGCACCGGGTGACACCCTCTCAGGGGATGACACCCGAATGAAAAAACAATACTTAGAAAAAATGATAATTTTACAGAGCACTCACTTTTATGTAGGTTGTATCGAAATTTACAAAACAAAATACTTGTGGTTTTGACAGAATCGGCAGCGAACTACTGTAGCCTAATAACAAACTGTTGCCAAGGATCATCAAAACACGCTTCTCACTCTGCGATAGATAGGCCTACTGATTATTCCCATGCTAGCAGCATGCATTCTTTAGAAGAATGTATAAGAATGTATAAGATAAGATGAACAAATAGTGCAGAAATTGGAAGAGGATGACGGGAAAACACAAGTAATATGCCTAGATGATTTGGAAAAAGAAGTTGATGCTGATAATGTTGATTCGAAACAAGATATGGCTAATGTCATTATGAGTGACGTTAAAGGGGAAAATTGGAATACTCTATCAGATGCTACTTACTGGAATTTACCAGTTCCAGATAATTTTTGGGTTGAAATAATCAAAAGAAGGAGTTCTTTGTTTCGGTCCTTTCAGTGTTGTGACAAGACAAGATGCAATGGCTAAAGGAGATGTGCGCCAGCTAACAAAATAATGGTTCTACAAGGTAATGCCCAATGGCGAGAATATAATGTGTTCATGGATGGTTTACTCATTTGCCAGTGAGAAATTATACTGTTTTTTTGCTGCAGATTGTGTGCTGTTGATGTTACCGAAAAACATCTAAATTTGTTACTGGGTTTGACAAGTGGTGGAAACTGAATCCAAAACTACATATTCATGAGACATCTGAAGAGCACCTATGTTGCCTTGAAAGATGGAAAACATTGGCAGCAGGACTTAAGCTACATAAGACACTTGATGCCGAAAGTATTGCCTTAATGGATTGGGAGAGCCATGCAAAGAAAAATCTTGTTATGCATATAAAGGCCGCAAGGTATTTTGGAATTATGTTTGACAGCTCACCTGATAAATCACACACTGACCAAATGTCTGAAGTGATCAGATATAATATTATGAAAATTCACAGTGGGAAAGTTGAAGTGAGAGAAGAGAGAAGAGAGAAGAGAGAAGAGAAAAGAGAGAAGAGAGAAGAGAGAAGTGTTTCTTGGATTTTTTACTCTAAGGGAAAAAGCTGACGACCTTAGTTCGCACATTCGTAAAAATCTAAAAAGTGACGGACTTGATATAATGATGTGCAGAGCTCAAGGTTACAATAATGCTGCCACAATGTCTGGAATCCATGGAGGTGTTCAAGCCATTTTGAAAGAAAGAACAAGAAAGCTATTGTTAATGAATGTGTGGGCCATTCCCTTAACTTGTGTGGTCAACACTCTTTTGCCGAAAATGCTTCATGTATAACATTTTTGGTACCCTTGAGAGAATGTTTTTCTTCTTTGCTGCTTCCACTCATCGATGGGGTGTTTTAATTGAACACCTGGGGTGTCGTTGAAAAGTGGTGACCAAGTTAGACGCCTTAAGATTGTTTTTGCAGGAAAAGCGGAGTCAATTTGTGGAGCATGCTATTGAACAAGCAGTTATAAAATCAGACCAACATGGGATTTTGGTAGAGAGAAGATTAAGATTCAAGAAGAGAACGGCAGGGAAAAAATTAAGAGATCCTGGAATTTTTATGGGAGAAGCAATCAGTAAGGAGATTCTATAGTATATTGATCGCTTTCATTCTGAACTGCAGATCAGATCAACAGCGTTTAAGTAAGTTGCAGATATCTTTGAGGCTGTTCAGCCCAAGATTCTACTGTCAGCAAATGAAGTAGAATTATTGGTGTCCGTTCCCAAATTAACCTATTTCTACAATGAGCTATCCAAAGATGAGCTCTTAAAAGAAATACCACGGCTTAGACGACACATAACAGCAGCTGATATTGACCTAAAAAAAAAAGCCATGGACTGGTCAGTATTAGATATTTTGAAATTCACGCGCATACATAGTACTAAAGTGACCTACATGTCGTGTGGGAACAGACTGACCTCATCCTCACCAACGGAAATTTTACTCCAGCCCTCCTAACTCCTCCCACCCCCCTCTCCCCCATCTCTCCCCTCACCATTGATCTGTCCGTAGGTGATCTATGAGGTCTTGACCAACACTTTTCACCTGTCCACTCCCTGGCCCGACCCCCCGAGCCCGGAGAAAGTGATTAACGATACAAACTGACCCTGACATTTGGTCAGCGTGACATTGACATTCATCAATCTACGATATGTTAACACATTGAGACAAATGCAGCTCTCTTTTCTCTCTGTGTATGTGTGTATGTGTGTGTATGAAAATAAAAAAGAAATAACGCCAAAAGTAGCCAGGCGAGATGGAGAGAAAGAAAGTGAGGAGTGAAAGAAAGACAGTGAATAAAAACGAGGAAGTAATAAATCTTTATGCTAAATGCCCCCAATCCACTCTTGTTGTGGACAGGTTCTCCGACCGTGCATTGGCTCTAATGCAATCAACCGTTTAGTTATTTATCTTAAGTGTCAAACATATTCAATGAAAAACTAACAAGAAATGACCGAATGACTGAACGACCAAATGACCACATGACCAAGACGACTAACTGGCCAAAAGACGAACATAATAAATGACCAAATAATTTAATGAGAAAATAACCGAACGATAAAAATGAAGAAAAGACCAAACTACTTACTGATTTAATTGACTAAACCAGGTGTCGGCAAACTTTTGCTAACTGTGTGCTAAACTCTGATTTCTAAATCATTCAGCTGCCAACAGCCTGAAAGTCAACCTGCTATACTATATTTTTTTTAAATGTATTTTTATGAGACAATTTATTTGGCGCCTTAGCAAGACCAAAGCAAAAAGCAAAAGAACTTTATAGAGAAAATCGATATGAGTTTTAGATTTAATTTTTTAAAATTAACATGAGATTATCACCTTTGTTTTTTTTTGTTTTTTTTGTTGTTGTTGTTGTTTTAATTGTGCATTTATGGCAAATGCATACTTTCAGTACTGAACTTTCACATTAATGATGGTTACTGTCATATCACATTAATTTAGTTGTCTATATTTAATTCTAGCACCTGCTAAAATTCTTTTCTTTTGTTTTTACCTCTTCTGTGGGATTTTTGGCGTTCAAATGACGTATGACGATTTTGTTAGTTAATTTTAATTTGCAAAGTGGGTAGTTAATGTGATGTTTAATGTTTTAAAATGTACATATAATAATTTCATTCATATAACATAAAAAATAATTTTAAACTATTTTATTTAATAGTTTTATCATTTTAAAATTTTAATTGTAAACCAATTAATATTTTGAATTAATGAAAATAAGAAAATATTTAGAAATATTAACGCAAATAAAAACGGGTTGATTATCTCCCTTTAATTAAAGTTTTTTCCCCCATTTGATTCTATAGTGTTGTTTTGTAATAATATAAGTAATATTACTTATTAATTATTATGTCCTTATATAAATCTAGCATTGTGGTATATTTTAACTAGTAATAAAAGGAATAAAATTAATCTATATAAAACAGTTGTAAATAAACATTTCCTGCATTAATTGTCGATTTGATGAGATTTTATAAAACATTAATAATTTCAACATTTGCAAAATATATTGCTAGTATATGAGCCTCTTATATTTAGTAAAATAATAAAACAAATAAACATTTTTTAGAATTAATTGTTTAATTTTTATCAAGCATAAAAACTCATTTGAATGTAATTAGCATGTAGGGCAAGCCTATCAATTGACGAGTCTTAAACAGGCAATTTGGATGAAAATGCATTTCCGCTATATTCCCGTAAACAATCGTATAATTATCTTTTCGGCATGTTTCAAGTGATTTGTTGAACTTCCGGTTTCATTTTGTTTTGCTGACAATGGCAACCATTACGATTGAAAGCAGATATTTACGCCTTGTTGCTGACTTAACATTCACGGATGTTGAGAAATTCATTGCACTTTCAACTGCAAGTTCAGGCCGACTACAAATAAACAAAGGCTATAAGTATTATTGTGATGATTATGTCTTCAATATTAAAAGTGAGTAGGCCAGAATTCATAGCAGAAGGCAGCCATTTTTTTAAATCCAATTCAGGGAATAGGATCGGAAGTGATGTGTAATCCAAAATTTATGCATGAAATAGAGTTAAGACTCGTCAATTAACAAACTAATTGTTCAATGTCAGGTGCATATTTAGTTAGTTCTGAATGGTCAAGTGTAAGTGGCCTCTTTGCCTATGTTTAAAACACCATTCATGTCTCGTGTGCGATAAAATCTGTTCATACGTGTAAGTTGAACCAAAAGCAAAAACTAGAGTGAATGCCTAGCAGTTGAAACCACCAGATGACTTTCCTAAGCAACTTCCTTCCAGATTTTTGCGTAAATCGACACATTTTGATGTCAATTTGTTTTTTATGTTTGAAATTCAATTTGCTGCATTTATATAGTATACAAGCTACATTGCCCGGCTTTGCCCGGGTGAAAAAAAAACAGGACTGTTTGAGGTGCAGATAACAAATTTATAAACTACACTTAAAAGAAAGCTATAAATCTTATATTTAAATTATAATTTTTTACTGAATACTTTTAGAAATATTGTAATCGGGTAAAAAAAAGGCAAATATTTTTATTTAACAAAATCTATATTGCCTTTAGATTTACAATGTCTTTTGTTTTAAAAAGTTTGAAAAATTAATTGTCGAACAAAAAAGTTTAGTCTAACTGGAGAATCGAACCCTGGTGGCCCGTATAGCAGTCCACTACGTTTACCACTGAGCTATCCAAGACACATGTCCGATGTGAAAAATTATTAGACGGTATATAGGGCTAGGCCTAGATAGGTCAGTGATATCACGTGATTTCAAATTGACCAATGGGGATCCACGGGGGGGGGGGGGGGCTGACACGGTCTTTTTATATATATAGATAATCTATAGCTAATTTGGTATTACCGCTAATATACAGCCAGATTTAGGAAGAAGTCAAATCTTGCCAGTCAGTCTTAATGTGGTATGAAAAGAGGTGTGCTTCAATGTACTTCTGAACCAAAATATATCCTTCTTAGTGTGCCTTAGTAGTTAAAATGTTAATTGGTAATTCTTTACCTGCGTTCGTTCAAGAGATTTTGGGTTCTCTGTCAAAGATTTTTAAAGATACATGCCAATTTCGCACAAATCAAGTCATTCAATGTCTTGCAAACGATATTTAGAAATAGAAAAAAAAATTTAACGCGATTTTTTACTATTAATATAGCATAAACAACGACATTTTGGCCATTGACGTCACGGGTAGTAGAAAAGGTCACAGGTTACCATCCCTAATCCCTAACCTATATAAACTAACCAATACTAACTAGTGCTGTCTTTAAACATTTCATCAATATTTCATAATAGCGCATGGTTAGTATCTGTTAGTTTATATGGGTTAAGTTCTCCCTTGTGAAGTCACACGCCAAAATGACGTTGTTTATGCTTAATTAATAGTAAAAAAATTAAAAAATCGCGTTTACAAATATCTTTTTTTCTTTTTTCTAAGTATCATTTGCAAGACATTTAATGACTTGATTCGTGCGAATTTGGCATGGATATTTAAAAATAGTTCGTACAAAACCAAAAAAAACTCGTAAACGAACGCAGGTAAAGAATTATCCAATTTTTTAAACAATGTCTTCTTGTAGGTTCGGGTAAAAGTTTATATTTGGAATTTCTTTTGACTAAGTCAGCCACTACGAACATTTAGAGAACGACTCTTATGGCCATTAATGGCCATTAGAGAATTTTTTTCGTAGTGTCGAGGAATGTGTATTATAGTAAGTCCTGTAAAAAGACAAACTCAAAAGTTCGTTTCGAAAACAAGTATGCCTTTGTAAGGTATATTTTTATCATACTACAAAGTTTTGACAGAGAGACCGACCCATAGGGTCTTAAGTCTTGGGGGCCATGGTTGACCATGGAGAATCGACTTCGTAGTACATCTGAGGCATTTATAAGGCAGTATTAATTCCTGTAAGCTTAAAAGGCAAACAAAATCGATACATATACCTTTGAAAGGTATAGATGCCCACTACAAAGTTTTAAGAGAGATAATTGACTTTGTAATGACGAGAAATTTGTATTGCACGTATAACCAGTGCCCAGCGGGAAGACCACGTTGTATCGGCGGGGAAAACCCGTTGGGTATTTGTTTCGAAACGCATACCTTTGTAAGGTATAAAACTTAGAGATGCCCACTACAATGTTTTAAGATGAGAGTGTGCAAGTGTGTTGTGCATAGGGTATAACCCAGGCACGTAAAACTTGTATCCCCCCCCCCCTTTGACTTTGTGGGGCTGTTCGACAAAGGTCCAGATTGCACTATCCTGGATAGAGGTTTTTGCACACCTCCTGCTAGGGGGCTCTGGAGTTGATGAATTTTCCAAGCGCTGTTGTTACCAAGCAGCAGTCGAAAATCACCCGCTGTCCTAGGGATGGGCACAATGACAAAAACAGGTTCGGTAGACCCCTAGCGCCCGGTGTACATGTGGTGCATCAGGGAGATTCTACGTTGGGTCATCAGGCACGTCACAATAAGACCGCGTTATGCCGAGTAACGAAGGCAACTTCTGCGAGTAGTAGTGTCGTAAACAGTGAACCAAAGCTAGAATTTTCCCCGGGACTTGAGGGTGTCCCAGAGTTTACCCAGCTCTGATGGTACCTGACTTTAGTTGGGGTAAAGTAAAGGCGGCTGGGCAATGTGCTGGCCACACATCCTCTAGTATGCCGTGGCCACAGAAACTGGTGAAGGCTGCCCTATGATCAGTTAGGTCCGAAGGGTACTTTACTTACGGTCTTCTAATGCACCTGTTGCTTGGAAGGCATCGGAAGGTTAGATACCCTTGTCCGACACTCACTTTAAGCTCGAGTTGCGAATCGCAGAACGGATAGTTGCAAAACCGATTTTCTGTCCCTGGAGGTGTTTAAGAACGGGAAGGATTATAGACTTTGACCTCTCCGTGGAGGCAATTCTTTCTCGCACTTGGGACGAGTACAGAGTGGCCACCGACACTGCTCTAAAAAATGTGCCGACCGAGCATGGGCAGGTCGATTTAGGGTATGTCATGATGACAAAAGTCAGGAAGACGATCCTTAGTTCCTATAAGTAGCACAAGTTCAGACCATATTTGGACAAAGAAGCCCTGGGAGAGTTAGTCCGCAAAATGAAGGCTGCTCGCGTGCCAGAAAACTGGCGAGAGCCGCAGACAGTATAAACGGCTAACGGTCGAGGACAGCTATCGCGGAGGCAAGGTTGACCAAGTGGACTGATACATGGGCTGGATTAGACCTGCGGACGGCCGAAAGGCATAGATCCTCAGCAATTAACTTGAACGAGTCGATGTTAGCGATGTTGTTTTCGAATTGACATCTTTAACGAGTTTCTGAATTATTATTTTTAATTAGCCTGCTAAAAATATTTTTAAAAAAACCACTACAGTCTAGTATTGTCCAAGATGCCCTTGTTTAAATTATCAATGACGATGTAGGTCTACTAGTTTCAATGAGCCATAAGACGGTCTAGGTCTACTAGTTTCAATGGGCCATATGGCGGTCTAGGTCTACTAGTTTTAATGGGCCACATGGCGGTCTAGGTCTACTAGTTTCAATGGGCCATATGGCGGCCTGTATACGTGTGCAAAATGTCGTTGATGAAAAATTTAAAACTCGTCAAACAGCACAACAAAAACTTTAAAATGCAAGGTTTCAAAAATATCGCTCGGAATTAATGATATTAAGCGAAAATCAGGAAATCCTATCTTGAAATAGATCTAGGCTACGTTTTCTCAGTGACGAAGAACGTCCCGAGGAGACAAACAGACCTATTTTTATACTTTTTCCAAGAATGTAGGCTTATTATTTATTTTTATGGGCCAATCAAATATTTCGGCCAATTCTGTTTTTGTGATAAGTCATCATGGCTCGCTAATTAAAGCGGCAGAGACGCATATTTTGTATTTCTAGTTCGGTCACTTTGCAAAGGAACAATGGCAATATATTGGATATAATAATATAGTGACCTACATACAACAGGCCTAGATCGATATATAATAACAAAAGAAACACATAGAGAGCTTGTCAAACGTTGTTTCCATATAGAGTCTATAGCTTTAAGATTTTTGGCCTACGTCTTCAATATGTAAGAAGGACGAATTTTTAATTTTAAGGTTTAATTTTACTGCAGTGGCAGCGAACAATATATAGGTCAATGGTCCTAAAACTTAGATTACTATTAATAAGGTTTAGAGTTTGGAATTCTTTTTTTTTAAGTATAGATCTAGACTAGGTGGGGAGCCAATAGGATTTCAGGAACCGAAAATGAACCAGTAATATACATCTGTATGGCTAGGGAAGGAGAATTTACGTGTTGTAGTTTTTTTGAAATGTGTTCTGTGGAACAATCATTAATAAATTACCAACCTGCAATGAAAAATGGGGCAATAAAAATATATTTCTTTTGTGTGTAACTTAGAAGTTCAATGCAAATATAATTTGGCCCTCACATTCTTTGTGACAAACTTAACAGAGGCCAACCATGGAATAGCCACATGCAGTCAGAGAAGATATAATGGGATTGGGATATCTGAAATTATTGACCAATCACTCACTAAAACACGTTCTATATATACTCATGTTCTGATTGAACTTTTCCTTTCTCTTTCATGTAGTCCACCCTTGACTTAATGAAACCGTAATGGCAGCGTTCATCCGTTTCTATGGCCACGGCATACGAGTGGATATGTGGCCAGCACAATAAGAATAATGTCCGCTAATGAACTAACACTTTATATCCATATCTTCCTGCATTGCCCCCCCTCTCTCTCTTTCTCTCTCTCTTTATCGCATCTCTCTATCCCTTACTTTCTCATTCTCTCTCTTCTCGCTTCTCTCTCGCTATCGCTAAATTCCACTATGTTTATCTTTCCCCCTCTTTTTCTTTCACCATGTTCTCTATTTCGCCCACACACACACACACTTCTAATTACCTGTTTTTATAACTAGCTCTTACCTTGTCTCTCTCTCTCTTTTTTTTTTTGCATTTCCACCTTTCTCCCTCCCTTCTCTTTGTCTCTCTCTATATCCCTCCACTTCTATCTCTCCCTATCTCCCGCTCTTTCCGACACCTTTCTCCCCCCTCTCTCTTGCTTAATATTGCCTTCTCTTTTAACACACCCTCCATATCTCTTTCCTTCTCTCTCTTCAACTTTTACCATCTGTGAGACTCTCATTCTCCCTCCTTCTCTCTCTCTCTCTCTCTCTCTCTCTCTCTCTCTCTCTGTCTCTCTCACACACAAAAGACATCACACTCGAACAAAAAATCTCTTCCTTTTTAAACGTAATATTTATAGCTGAGAACTGGGAACCAATGAAAAGACAGCACAAGAACCACGTGACTCATATCCTGAAGTATCATTGGCTGAGACTCCTGGTACAGGCCTAATGGCCCATGACGCGGGCCTTCTCAAACACATGGGGGGGGGGGGGGGGGGTCCACTCCTAGGCTTAATTTCCCCACTTGCACAGATGGACGTCTCTCTCCAAGGCTGACCCCCCCCCCCCCTACTGACCAATTAATATCACTTAGAACTATTAATTTCATCATCATTTCCCTATAAAGCCGTCAGCCATGCACTGACCAGGACATGCATACAGACAGATACCCAAAGACTTGCAGACAGACTGGTAGACAGACTGGTGTTAAAGTGGCCCTTTAGTGGACACAAAGAAAAAAATCTTGATCAAATTATTTGTTGTTTAACAATTTATCAAACGAGGCTTATCAATTTTGTTATATTTCTTAAGGATTTGAACAGAAGCTGAATTAGAACTGGGGCGCCATTCCTACAAACAAAAAGTTTAAAATATATACAATAAAGTATATATTTTAACAAATCCCTCAATGACAAGACCAGACAATGTCAATGATCACATGATCTGATGTTCTATGACAGGGATCGGCAACCTTTTGATTATAGCGTGCCAAAAAAAGATTTCTAATTCATTCAGCGTTCCAAAAGCCTAAAAGACATCCTGTTGTAACACTATACTTCTTTTAGGAAAAACTTGAATAGACTTTTAAGACCTCTTCCGCGTGCCATTGAAAATCCCTCAGCATGCCATCTTTGGCACGCGTGCCGTCGGTTGCCGACCTCTGTTCTATGAAACTAAAACGAAAATCATATAGAATGCTCGGATAAACATAAGGACTAAATCATTTTCCTTTTCCCTTATGCGAGAACAAATGTATAGAAGTACTCTTTCTTCCCAAATGGCATCCGGGTCATGGAATGGGTTGCCTAAAGTAAACAGACCAGGAAAACCAGTACCTTAACATCATTTAAAACACTAATAGAAATGCAGGATTAGACTCTGACTATTGCCACTACGGATAAGCGTAGGACATGATAATTTTTTTTTTATAGAAGGAGCGTCTGTAATGTATACGATAAATTAGAATAATTAGAATGACTCAAGATTACATACATGATATTACACGACATCAAAGATTTACATTTAGTCATTGAAGTCATTGAATACGTCTTATCATCAACTGAACAGTTTGCTTGTTGTCATTTACATGTCATAGTCCAACGATGTTACAAATATTGAGCAATAATGATGTTGTTAAAACTGAGTTGTAAGTTTAATTACATATAAGTTATGACACTGGAAGGAAAGAAGAATTCTTAGGAAATTTTTGCTCTCTCTTTCTATCTATCCAACCCACTCTCCATCTCTCTATCTCTCTTACCGCTTTAACTCGCCATATCTTGATTTCTATGTCTGGGTCTATTCTCTCTCTCTGGGTCTATTCTCTCTCTCTGGGTCTATTCTCTCTCTCTGGGTCTATTCTCTCTCTCTGGGTCTATTCTCTCTCTCTGGGTCTATTCTCTCTCTCTGGGTCTATTCTCTCTCTCTGGGTCTATTCTCTCTCGCTGGGCCTATTCTCTCTCTGGGTCTATTCTCTCTCTCTGGGTCTATTCTCTCTCTCTGGGTCTATTCTCTCTCTCTTTAAAACTCTCACTCCCCACCCTCTCTCTCTCTTTTACTTTCTTTAGTTCTCCCTCTCTCCATCTCCCTCTCTCCATCTCCCTCTTTCTTACTTCACTCTTTCTTTCTTCTGTTCTTTTTCTGTCTCCCTCTCTCTATATTATATCCAATCGATATCTCTCGCTTATATAGGTTTATATTTATATCTTTATAGCTCTCTATTTTTATCTCTATCTCCTCTCTTCCTCTCATTTTTTTTCTTTATTACTTTCTTTCTTTCGCGCTCTGTCTGTCTTTTTTTCTCTCTCTTCTCTTGCTTCATTCTCCATCCATCTCTTTCTCTCTTTTTCTTCTTACTTCTATTTATCTCTTTCTTTCTCTTTTTCTCTCTCATTTATTCTCTCTATTGTTTTCTCTTTTCTTAAATCTTTTTCTCTCTCTCTCTTTCTTTTGATCTCCTTGACTTTTTTCTTTCGCTCTCTATATCTTTTTTTTTCGGTCTATTTCTTTTTGCTCTTTTTCTCTCTCTCTCCTTTTCTCTCTCTTTCCTTTTCTCTCTCTTTCCTTTTCTCTCTCTCTCCTTTTCTCTCTCTTTCCTTTTCTCTCTCTTTCCTTTTCTCTCTCTCCTTTTCTCTCTCTTTCCTTTTCTCTCTCTTTCCTTTTCTCTCTCTCTCCTTTTCTCTCTCTTTCCTTTTCTCTCTCTTTCCTTTTCTCTCTCTCCTTTTCTCTCTCTTTCCTTTTCTCTCTCTTTCCTTTTCTCTCTCTCTCCTTTTCTCTCTCTTTCCTTTTCTCTCTCTCTCCTTTTCTCTCTTTCCTTTTCTCTCTCTCTTTCCTTTTCTCTCTCTCTCCTTTTCTCTCTCTTTCCTTTTCTCTCTCTCTTTCCTTTTCTCTCTCTCTCCTTTTCTCTCTCTTTCCTTTTCTCTCTCTTTCCTTTTCTCTCTCTCTTTCCTTTTCTCTCTCTCTCCTTTTCTCTCTCTTTCCTTTTCTCTCTCTCTCCTTTTCTCTCTCTTTCCTTTTCTCTCTCTCACTTTTCTCTCTTTCCTTTTCTCTCTCTCTCCTTTTCTCTCTCTTTCCTTTTCTCTCTCTTTCCTTTTCTCTCTATCCTTTTCTCTCTCTTTCCTTTTCTCTCTCTCTCCTTTTCTCTCTCTTTCCTTTTCTCTCTCTTTCCTTTTCTCTCTCTATCCTTTTCTCTCTCTTTCCTTTTCTCTCTCTTTCCTTTTCTCTCTCTCTTTCCTTTTCTCTCTCTCTCCTTTTCTCTCTCTTTCCTTTTCTCTCTCTCACTTTTCTCTCTCTTTCCTTTTCTCTCTCTCTCCTTTTCTCTCTCTTTCCTTTTCTCTCTCTTTCCTTTTCTCTCTCTATCCTTTTCTCTGTCTTTCCTTTTCTCTCTCTCTCCTTTTCTCTCTCTTTCCTTTTCTCTCTCTTTCCTTTTCTCTCTCTATCCTTTTCTCTCTCTCTCCTTTTCTCTCTCTCTCCTTTTCTCTCTCTTTCCTTTTCTCTCTCTCTCCTTTTCTCTCTCTTTCCTTTTCTCTCTCTCTTTCCTTTTCTCTCTCTCTCCTTTTCTCTCTTTCCTTTTCTCTCTCTTTCCTTTTCTCTCTCTCTCCTTTTCTCTCTTTCCTTTTCTCTCTCTCTTTCCTTTTCTCTCTCTCTCCTTTTCTCTCTCTCACTTTTCTCTCTCTTTCCTTTTCTCTCTCTCTCCTTTTCTCTCTCTTTCCTTTTCTCTCTCTTTCCTTTTCTCTCTCTATCCTTTTCTCTGTCTTTCCTTTTCTCTCTCTCTCCTTTTCTCTCTCTTTCCTTTTCTCTCTCTTTCCTTTTCTCTCTCTATCCTTTTCTCTCTCTCTCCTTTTCTCTCTCTCTCCTTTTCTCTCTCTTTCCTTTTCTCTCTCTCTCCTTTTCTCTCTCTTTCCTTTTCTCTCTCTCTTTCCTTTTCTCTCTCTCTCCTTTTCTCTCTTTCCTTTTCTCTCTCTTTCCTTTTCTCTCTCTCTCCTTTTCTCTCTTTCCTTTTCTCTCTCTCTTTCCTTTTCTCTCTCTCTCCTTTTCTCTCTCTTTCCTTTTCTCTCTCTCTCTCCTTTTCTCTCTCTCTCTTTCTATCTTTATCTCACGCGGTCTTTTTTTCTGAGTAATGGACAGTCTGGGCATCACTGGACCGTACAGATTTAGGACAAAAAGAAACGGTCAATACGCTTGCGTCGTCGTTTATCAAACGGGTCGACGGGGTCTTGACTTTTTCTTTAACACGTTTTGTACATTCAAAGTGACCACTGGTCAGTGGGGGCGATGACCATTACAATAGTCTTGACGACCCATAAATCATGTTAAAGGCTTGGAAATAATTCCAGGCACATTGGTTTGGACAGTTGAAGACCGTGAAAGTCAAACTCAACAATTTAACGAATGCCTGAAATTGCTGCAAAAATGTATTTGACAATTTAACGAATACCTAAAATAAAACATAACAAAATTTTAACAATTTAATGAAGAAAAACAAATGAACGAAATCAGCAATTTAACAACTGTGCCAATAAAATAGGTTCCCGGTATACATCAGAGCTAGAACATGATCTCTCTTATTTCGTGAAGAAAAAAAATACTTTTAACCTGGTATTCAAACCCAATCTATAGGAATTGCAATCCGAACGCGTTGTCGCTAGACCACCATGCCGCCCCCCCCCCCACACACTATATTAATATTTGTAATATGTGGAAAATTTGCACAATGAAGAAATAATAGATAAGAGAATAGTGTGGCCAGTACACCGGGGACATATTCAAAAGACTCTGACATGGATTCAAACTGCAAGTGTTTCATTTTGGGCCTTACAATTAAAATCTTGTCTTTTTTTTTTTCTACCAATATAAAGTCTGTTGTTGAATGAAAGTTTTATCTCGGACCCTCACAAAAGTGTTTTCAAATATTTGCCCTCGTGTGTTTAATAATTCTCACATACTTAAAAGTCCCTACTCGTCTATTGTCTCCATTGGTCGTCTCCCCTTGACACCCTGACATCAAAATTGTGATCAAGTGGTTTCTTTGATATCTTCAGACGGCTGTCCTACTCCCCCCTCCCACTGCCCCATACCCGCCCCCACCTACTCCGTCTACTCTCGAAGCCCCTTGAACTGTGTTGCAGTGGGCGGTGGTCTGTAACTACCGATCACCGTGACCCAGGTCATTCAACACCCAGACGTCTGACTATTTAATGACGGTCAGTTACGGTGGTATGTTTGGCCAGACTGTCCGGGTGGTGTGGAGGGGGGGGAGCTACTTGAACAGGACATACAATAGCCACAAGTGGTCAGTCGTCCGACGGATATTGTTTGCTTAGGATTTCAAAGGATCTGGTGTCATATGCCCTTTATAAGGGTCTGTGCGTCTCGAAGATTTTCTGTTCAGTTGACCTTGACCTTATCTTATACTTAACCAAACACCATTGTTTACAATTCACCATAATATTGTAGGTAGAGTCTAACTAAGTCAAATAATGAAATAATATAAGTATTCTAGGTACATTCTCACTAACTGAAATAATGAAATAATAATTAGGAAACAGGTATTAGACTCTATAATAAACGAGCATATAAAGTAAATTTTACTTCTAGAACGTTTTTTCTTCTTTAAATACACGAATGATGTTGTACTGAAAGAAGAAATGTAAGAAAGACCTTATTGGGATTCAAATTAATGTACAGGTCAATTTATAACCAATTCAGTTTGAGTCAAAAACAATAAAAAGACCAAGTAGTAGCCTATACTTAATGACCAAGTTAGAATTTACCTACATGTTTAAATTTTTGTTTTAATTTCATGTAAATGTAAGTCCACGTATGAGCGTAGTACTCAATAATCTTCTTTATAGAAAGAGCGTCTGTAATGTTTAAGGTACGATAATTGAGTGACGCCACCTGGAAGTGGAAAGTTCAATTGTGAAGTGTTTGTTTTCTTTAATTCCCCTTATGTTTAGCATTGCTCAACATATTTTGCTATTTGTTTGTTTTTTTAAAACTATACAACATTTGTTACGTACTAATAAGAGATTGTTGGTGGTGTTTCTTGTTGTCATTGTTTTTGTTTATTGTACAAATATAAAACTATGTTTGCAAAACTATTTCTTAAAAAAAATACTAGTCTATCTTAAAATTAAATCTACATTTTCTTAAATGAATGCAAGAAACCTTTTTTTTTTTTTTTTGTCATTTGAACAGAGTCTGCCTGTTAATAGAAAGAAAGAAAGAGAAAATAAGAAACAATTTTCCAGGTTGAAGATGGCGGGCTAAAGTGATCAAAGACAAGAAGTCACGAGACAGAGATAGATTGATTGATCAAACGAGAACAGACACAAATCAACACGTGTAGCGGAAGCACGAGAGTCTGGGCGAGGGTGCCATCAATCTCTTCCATTTTTTTCCTCCTTGTCAAAATGTGTGTTGTTGTTGTATGAACAATTTTTTCCCCGTTCATTTGTCCGTTTTGTTGAGGTACTCTGTCATGGGAGCGAACTGTCTTTTTTAAACTACTGGGGTTGTGGCTTTTCACCTAGAGTCCAGTCCAAATGGGCGTTGGTCTCACTGTTCAACAGTTGACCTGTTGTGCCCATGATGGATGATGACTGGTAAGAACTGTGCAGGATTCTGTTTTGGCGGTGGCAGGTGTGGCGCTCCGGCTACGTACTCATTAGTTCAAACACACAAAGGGAGATAATTATACGGGAATTTCATTTCTTACAGTTGTCTTTGTCAAAAGCCAGTCAAGTTATTTTTCCTGTTTCCAAAGAAGAAAAATGTGTATATTCTATTTTTGTAGGGTGGAAATGCTAATGGGAATGGGGACCGGGCTCACATAGCGAGGCAAGCCCCCACATATGTCGAGGCTGTTGAAAAATATGGCGTATTGGATTTCTGGACGCCTCGGTGTACATCTGGGGATCAGAGTAAAAGGATGGAATCGTGGAAACTAAGTTTTCAATATGACGTCAATGGATTCCGTGTAATCCAATCCCAGCATGCAACAATAAAACGGCAAAGAAAACATGTATACAATATATAATTATTACAGAATATACATCTATACACATTAAATGGGGCATGGTGACCGTGGGGCAGTGCGTTCGGCTGGCGTACCAAAGGTCCTGGGTTCGAATCCTGGTGCAGGCTAGGATTTTTTCTCCCGGGTCTGGAAGGTGTCCCTAAGTCTACCCAGCTCTGATGTGTACCTGACCTTAGTTGGGGTAAAGTAAAGGCGGCTGTGCATAGTGCTGGCAACACAATCACCTAGTAAAATATGCGTGGCGACAGAAACTAGTGAACGCTGCTTCACCGCACCTATGGATCAATTCGGTCCGTCGGGTACACATTAATCTGCAAAATATCTTAATACAATTTTTAATCTTTATAAAATAATTTTGTTAGCTTTAAACAATTTTTTTTAAAGAAATGCAATAATAACCTTGACCATCATCTCGTACATGGCAAGTGAAATAAAATAATAATTCCTCTGCAATTAAATCTTGTTTTTACGGTAGTTTGCACATAACATGAAGGGAGAAATAAACGCTCCCTCCTCTCCCTTACCAAGCTCAGCAACCCCCCCCCCCCCGGTGGACCTGTTGTCCCCTCCTGTCTACCGTCCACTGTAATTATCAACACCGTAGGAATACCTTCCTGGATTCCCTACCTGGGGCCGCACGCTGGGAACAGACACAGGTAGATATTGTTATTGCAACCTGAAGCCATGACGATATAAAACCGTTGGGTTCAGTCAAGCGTTAATCACAGGGCGCACAGGGCGCACGGGGCGCTCCGAAGAGATGTACGGCATCAAGACTACTAATTGCCCCCCCCCCCCTTTCCGAGTCCTCGGGGCAAGTCAACGGGTGGGAGACGCATGGGGTAAAAAAAAGGGCGGATGGGCGGCAGAGCTGTCCCCACCCTCACAGCCAAGGCACATCAATGGAACCCACGACGTAGTTCCAGAAATGAAAGAAAAGGTAACCCGCAGCGGAAGTCACCTTAATGACAGAGATCTCAATTAGCTCCCTTCAGTTACTGACCTCATTAGGGCAAAGAATTTTTTCTATGTCGACTGTCAAACGACCGATTTTTTTCAGTTCAATGTCTTTGTTCAGGTAAAATCCTTTGGGCGAACACGTGACCACAAAGCCATTTTTCACGAAACCATTATTGAAGATGAAGAACCATTACAGGCAATGAACGCGATGGTTGCCCCAGGACGCAAAGAAAATCTATGTCCAGACTAAGGACACTGGTCGTAGACAAAGATCACGGTGATCTAGGTGCGTGACCTAAATATACATAATAATACACAAAGCAATAAACAATAATTTAGAAACACAACCCAATAACAGCCTGTTGCAATGCTCAGATAAACATAAGGAAAAAAACACTTTCACTTATTCCTTATGCGAGAACAAATGCATTTAAGTGCTCTTTCTTCCCGAGTGGCATTCGGACATGGAATGGGTTGTCCGAACAAACCAGGAATACCAGTAACTTAACATTATTTAAAACATTAATAAAAAAAAGCAAGACTAGACGCAGACCACGGATGAGCGTAAGACGCAATAATCTTCTTTATAGAAGGAGCGTCTGTAATATATAAGATATTTCCAGAGATTGTTATGTGTTGGTAATTATCAGGTCTTATGGCTCTGGCCAGTCTATCAACTTGATAGTATATAGAATTAATCTAATAAAAATCTGACCTATCGATCTCTCAAATCGCCTAATCGTTTAGGCCTATCAACTATATTATAAAACTGACCTGCCTTCTAGTTAGTGGCAACATATTTTTTATTAAATCAAATTTTAACAGAAGTTACTACGATCGTTTCAAGTATATTTTTTGTCCATTTTATTTAAAGTATTAATAAAAGGCTAATCCTAATTAAACTTTCATCTCATTTTCGTGAGTAATTTGTGAACGCTCTAATTCATAATACGTATAGGGGCACGGTTAAATATATGTTAGATTATGTCCTAGGGATAGACATATAACAATAGGGCCTATAATATTTCTAAATTGTCTTGAAATGTATTATATTATTATGTTACACATAGACTATTATAAGACAAAATTGTTTTTTTTGGGGGGTCAAGAAGTGAAAATCTAAAAATAACTGGGTGACAAAAAAATAAAACCTTATTAACCCAGTTTCTATGTTGTTGTTTTCAATTCCTTTAAGTCTAAAGACTGAACTAGTGTAATTAATGTACAACAACTAATAGCTCCCATAGAGCCGCCATGGGACTGGTACGTACTAAATGATCTAATTTTGATCACAGAAACTAATTTATCTCTAAATGATTACAACAGTTTTCTGGACCACAAGGGCATAATACTCTCTTAGGGGGCGCTGGTCCTTGGAGACTGTAAAGACTGGATTGATCTATCGACAAAGATGTACAACCATGTTAAAACAGCCATGATTTAATTTTAAACTACTACAAAAAAAAACTTGTTTATGTTCTGGTTTATGTTTTGAGCGAATTAATTATTAGAGAAAGATATGCATACAAAAGTGTTAACCTTAATGTTACTATAATCTTACTATAAAAATAAAACATTTAGTCTGTTCTGTATATCTAAAAGTTATATACTTCATTTACAAGCATCAAATCCATCTTCCTGCTGTACTGAGCCAACTCTTCCGTGAGCTTTTCATATTATTAATTTTTTTTTTTAAATTAACAACGTTGCAGTTTGGATATTGCAATGGGACATTGTAGTGCCAGTATTAAAGTGTGGATATTGAAGTGTGACTATTTCAGTGTGGATGCGTCTTCAGTTGAATTCTGTAAGGAAATAACTGATTCGATCTTTACTTTTAGCTTGTATTTAATTGGCTTAAACATAATTTAAAAAAAAAAATGTACTGTATGTTGACATTTTGAATACCGTAATCTTGACATGCTAGCGTAGGCCAACTTTACAATGCAATCATAAATTTCATTGACAAGGATTATTGTGATTTTTACTTCCTTTCTATTAACTTGTATTTTCTGTCTGTCTGCTTGCTTGCTTGGTTGGTTGCTTGCTTGATAGCAAAACTTTGCATCGATTTTTCGACCACTTCCCGTGGTCCAATCGAGCTGAAATTTGGGCAGCAGACTTGTCCAGACTAACAATACATTCTATTAAATTTTCAGTTAAAACAACTTAATTATACTATACTTGTGACAATATTCATTTCTTCAAAGGAAAGTATAAGAAAAATTTTGGTTTCGCGTAAAAAATGCCTGTGCAACTTTTTATAGTTTTTGGGCGCAAAGCTGGAAAAAAAAAATTATGCGCTAAGATTATTTTTAGAACAATTCATACGAAGTAAGGAGATATTTTTGAGATTTGCGACACAGATATTTTTCTGCACATGTTTTATTTCCAGTAGTCAATCAATTATTTAATTACATGACGGTAAACTTAGTTTGGACAGAAAGGGAGTATAATAAAGACTGTGTTTTTATGGGTTATTCTTGTTACTCCCTTTCTTTTAACTCGTACTGTATGTCTGTCTGCTTGGTTGGTTGGTTGGTTGCTTGCTTGGTTGCTTGTTAGCAAAACTTTGCATCGATTTTTCGACCACTTCCCGTCGTCCAATCGAGCTGAAACTTGGGCAGGAAACTTGTCCCTACTAACAATACATTCTAACAAATTTTCAGCATCATAGCTTTTGGAATAGTCACGAATTCCTTCGACCAATTTGCGAATCGAAGATATTTTTTTACGTAAATTATGGCTGCCTCTATCGGAAGAGACGGAAGTAAATAAACTTTTCGGATATGTTCGTTTTTACGAAATAAATAGAATGAAAACGACACAATGTATCTTTTTATGGTTGTTGCGGGCCAAAGCTAGAAAAAAAAAATGATTCCCAAAATTTTAGTGTGGAAATTCATAAGGTATGATATCACTTATATTTATTTTAATCTATCAAAATATAAATTAAATATAAAGTTAGTTTACAAAGAAAGGGAGTATAATAAAAACTGTGTTTTCATGGGTTAGTTTATTTTTATGGGTTGATTTTCCTGAAAATATCTTAGTGTCAGTGTGCGCGAATTTTCAGTTTACACTCGTTCATTAATGAATCCTATTTCGTGTAATTATGTTTGTGCTTTTTTTTTATGACTGCACAACATTTCACGATGGCGGTAAATTAGACTGCATTGTGGTGGAAACTATTGAATCATAAAACAAATGAACATATCTCCTCTCTCTATCTCTCTCTCTCGCTTGGTTATTTCTTTCTGATAATTTTCTCTCTTTCTATCCCTTTCTCTGTCTCTCTCTCACTCTTTTTCTCCCTCCCGCTCATACTCTCTCTTTCTCCTCTCTTTCTGTTACATCCCTCCTTTGTGTACATCATCTCCCAAACATACAGACACCATTTGCGTGGAGTTAGACGTGGTAAGTTTACAATTTTAACTGACGCGTTTAAACATAAACAAAACCACTAATCTTTTTAAACCATTAGCTGCAGACGATTTCAATCTGTATTTATACCACAGAGAGAAGCATCAATTCTGTGAGTTGAAGTCTTTCAGTCTTGAAGTATATGATGTGTGAAGCTAAAGAACTAAACACTCAATCCGGGAGATAATGGCGCGTGAAAATATATGCCTTGTCTCTCCCTTGATGTTTTATGCGATTGTCTTCCCTTGATATTTTGTAATCTGACGTAACTTCTTTTAATTCATTTTTTTCTCTCCCTTTAATGGTTTTATAGCTTAAATTGTCTCCCCTTAATTTTTTAATGCGATTATTTTTCCCTTGATATTTTGTAAAATGACAATCTGACATAGCTTTTTTGTATCATATTTTTCTCCCTTTAATGTTTTATATAACTTATCTTCCATTAATGCCTTTCTTTTAACGTCTTCCCTTAATGTTTAATGAGATTGTCTTCCTTACAACTAAATGCCGAGTCAATGCCGACATACATTACTTTAAAAGTTATAACTCTATGCATGGTGAATACAGAAGCAGACAGATTTAAGACATACCCAAAAGAGGCAGACAAATTCAAGAAACACGCATTTCAAGCAGACATAACCTAAGCAAACCGAAAGCAGACATTGCAAAGACACATCAGAAGTAAACATGACACAGACACATCAGAATTAAACATTACTTTGACACATCAGAATTAAACATAGTACTTAGACACATGAAAAGAAGACAAAATATCTACACATCAGAAAGCTTTATTTACTAAAACTGTATGTATCATATATTATGACTTGTAAGTTTTTAATCATCACGCTCGACAACGTATCGTAACGCCATGATCACGTCACGATCACGCCCCTGTTGTGTACATTACGCCAGGGGAAGAAGAGTGAGCGTCGTGGGTGAACCAAGCTGAGCTACTTGGTGCAGTCGTGCAGAGCCCATGGAAATGTTCATCCAAGCATGAACAAAATAAACAGAATACATACAAAACAAAAAAACAAGTCTCCATTTTTCTACCTGTGTGGCTAACTACCATTAACACAAAAAAACACATTAGTGCGTAACGTTCTCTTTGGGTCGCGATGCGTTTTTTATTCTCTTTGTTTTTATAGTAAGTAATTTTGCTCAACAGTTATTTCCCTTGAAATGTTCTTGTCTTGCAATACTTAGAATAAAAAATGTTTAACAGTTCATTTGTAAGAAAATGTAACATCACTTTCATTTGTCGTAACCGACAAAAAATTTTTTTATGGAATATCCACGACAGAGTTCTCAAGCTATGACCCGCGGTCCATATTCGTCCCGCGAGAGTATCAATGTGACCCTACGGGGCGCGTTTGATAAAATTAAATGCGTTGTGCTTTTATATAGTCGTTTTTACCAACTCCAGTCCGGGCTACGAAAAGTGTTCAATCGCTCTATCAGTAAAGACTTTAGATGAAGCCGGCTGGTCCAGCGGTTAGTTCACCGGACTGTCAACCAAAAACCAACTGACACGTCGCGGGTTCTAGCCCGGCCATCGGCGGATCCCTGTCGTCCTGCATGAGTTTTGGGCCTGTAAACATATTTGTGCCAGCAGGCAGCACTGTGTTTACAGAGCGCACTGAGCATGCTAAAATAGCATGGATAGAAGCGCTATATAAGTAACCAATTTAATTTTAGATAGTTTTAATGTTGTACAGTTAAATATCTGAATACGTAGATATATTTAGAACTATACTCTAACAAATACTTCACACAATTCTGAACAAATAAAAAAAACATGTTGGTATTTATTATGTACTTGAACTTGTTGATGAAAAAAGTATTTATATTATCTTGTACATTACAGACGCTCCTTCTATGAAGAAGATTATTGCGTCCCATTCATATCCGTAGTTTGAATCTCGCATTTCTATTAGTATTAGTGTTTTAAATGATGTCAAGTTACTGGTTTACCTGGTATGTTCAGGTAACCCATTCCATGACCGGATGCCACACGGGAAGACAGAGTACTAATATGCATTTTTTCCTGCATAAGGGATAAGCAAAGTTTTTTGTCCTTATGTTTATCTAAGTATTGTATCATATTGTTATTGTGATGTATTTCTAAATTAGAATTTAATCCCTTATGTATTATTCCTACTTTATAAACCAAATGCAACTTTAGTGATTACATAAAACGGACATTTGATATAGGTACTTGTTATACCCTTCAGGATTATACAACATGATATTGTAAACGTTATACGCATCGAACAGAGATTCACAAATGAGGTGCCGCGAAACTCTAGAATTCCGTAAGAAATCTCAAAGATGCCGCTTTATTATGAGCACCGAAACTAAATTGTTAGTTTTGAGTGTTGAGCTAACGAAAATTCATGTTTTGAAATTGTTTAGTAATTTTTGCTTCTGAAAATTTTTATAAAGCGCCAAAGATTGCTAATTTTTTTTACCAAGAAATTGGAATTTGTTTGTCCATGACTGGAAAATCTTTGCGGTGAAAATCATTCCCATGTCTTTCAGTAAATTTTGAAAAATAAATGTACAAACGTTTTTTTTTAAATAATTATTGTAATTCCTAATAAAAGTTGTAGTTTTAAGACCCAGTGTACAAAAATAAAAGTGTATTTCCAGTAATATTTTTCCTTAAATACACAAAACATGTGCTGCTTTAGGTTTGCCTCCAGTTTACAAAGTGAATGTGACCTGGATAATTTATGACAAATACTCTGGTTTACTCTGATATATGAATGTCATTTTCATATGGGCGCCATCTTTTTGTCTTCAAGAAAACTCTTCAAAATTTTTACATCTTTGCTCAACAAAGAGATTTTTATCTATTTTTCAGAATTGTCTATGGCTTGAATTACTCTTTGTCCTTTTCCTGTAACATTCGACAAATTCTCACATTGTCATTTATGACATGGACCTACCTGGGCCCGACTAGTGCTAGATAGTTCTATGATGGCGTATGTCTACACCTACACGATTTATTACATGACAATGTCTGTACATCCGTTAGTTTATGGACTGGGCATTGTCAGCACATGTATCCTTGACCCTTTACATTAGTACATGTCATTGTAGGATTGGGATTTTAACTCTTTCTGTACCGTCACAAAAATGACAATGTCATTTATTTTTTGGGCACAATAATATACTTTAATTACACCAAAATAACGACAAAAAATCATCTTTGTATCAAATAGACTAAATGACCAACAAGACTAGAAGACAGACTGACTCAAAGACTAACAAGACTAGAAGACAGACTGACTTACAGACTAAAACAGTAAGATTCATACTAACGAATTGACTAACAGAACAAGTGACAAACAGTTAAACAGACAGATTGACAAACTGAGTGATAGATTAAGAGACAGACCTACATATTGTTGACAGACAATTGGACGGAAAGACAAACTTTGAGGCAGGCTGAATGACTCAGAAAAAGATTGACTAACTAACTGACAGACTAAGAGCTACAAACTAAAAATTTTGTCAACAGAATTTAATGTTAACGAATTACAGTAACATGTTAAAAAACGTTTTAATAAATGGTGTAAGACTAATACACTAAGAGACAGGTAAAGAGACAAACATACCGATAGTCTATAGTCAATTAAAATGACTAACAGAAGATTACGAACCAATTAAGAGATATACAAATAAAAGACATTACAGAATCAGACAATCTGATATAATAATTGAAGGGGAAGATACAGAGATAGACTCAAATTGAAGGGGAAGATACAGAGATAGACTCAAATTGAAGGGGAAGATACAGAGATAGACTCAAATTGAAGGGGAAGATACAGAGATAGACTCAAATTGAAGGGGAAGATACAGAGATAGACTCAAATTGAAGGGGAAGATACAGAGATAGACTTAAATTGAAGGGGAAGATACAGAGATAGACTCAAATTGAAGGGGAAGATACAGAGATAGACTCAAATTGAAGGGGAAGATACAGAGATAAGACTCAAATTGAAGGGGAAGATACAGAGATAGACTCAAATTGAAGGGGAAGATACAGTGATAGACTCAAATTGAAGGGGAAGATACAGAGATAGACTCAAATTGAAGGGGAAGATACAGAGATAGACTCAAATTGAAGGGGAAGATACAGAGATAGACTCAAATTGAAGGGGAAGATACAGAGATAGACTCAAATTGAAGGGGAAGATACAGAGATAGACTCAAATTGAAGGGGAAGATACAGAGATAGACTCAAATTCTCGTTTTATCAATAGATGTTCTCCTCTTCATGATACACACAGAGTTTCGGTTCTTGCCTTCCCTCGTGCAAATTATCTCCCTCGTGACAACGCTCGTCCGGTGATTGAAGTGAGCAGACGGGCAAACACGTGCTGTAACATTTTGTGAACATCTTGGTCTCAAGTAGCAGTTTCTTCAAGACTTCCCCAGCAGACGACAGGCTAGTTTATTGAGCTATAATTAACATCCAGCTCACCTGCAGGTAGGGATGGGAGGGGGAGAAAAGGGTGGGGGTATGGAGAAGGGGGTAGGGGGAGTCCGTCGTTCACATGAAAAGAAACCAAATGCTAGACAATGGAACATAAAATACCCCCCCCCCCTAAGCCTTAAAACTTACAACCCATCACCCTAAATACAGATATACATCACATCAATATAAATATAAGCCTAAATATTGTGCTGAAAGACATAAGTTGAATAGAGAAAGTTTATGTTTAAAATACAAGTAAAGATTAAAAAATGAAGAAAAAAAAATGGAAAGAGAAAAAAAAAGTTACGGTATTTAATAAAAAGGAAATGGAAAGATGGGCTACACTAAACAAAAGAGAAGATGAAATAACAAATTTATAATGATGGGAAGGAGAGACGGTGAAGTAATAAAAGGATAATGATGGAAAAAAGAGAAGGGGAAGAAAGTAATGGATAATGTTCGAAAAGAGAGAAGGGGAAGAAAGTAATGGATAATGATGGAAAAGAGAGAAGGGGAAGAAAGTAATGGATAATGATGGAAAAGAGAGAAGGGGAAGAAAGTAATGGATAATGATGGAAAAGAGAGAAGGGAAAGAAAGTAATGGATAATGATGGAAAAGAGAGAAGAGAAGAAAGTAATGGATAATGATAGAAAAGAGAGAAGGGGAAGAAAGTAATGGATAATGATGGAAAAGAGAGAAGGGGAAGAAAGTAATGGATAATGATGGAAAAGAGAGAAGGAGAAGAAAGTAATGGATAATGATGGAAAAGAGAGAACGGGAAGAAAGTAATGGATAATGATGGAAAAAAGAGAAGGGGAAGAAAGTAATGGATAATGATGGAAAAAAGAGAAGGGGAAGAAAGTAATGGATAATGATGGAAAAGAGAGAAGGTGAAGAAAAAAGTAATGGATAATGATGGAAAAGAGAGAAGGGGAAGAAAGTAATGGATAATGATGGAAAAGAGAGAAGGGGAAGAAAGTAATGGATAATGATGAAAAAGAGAGAAGGGGAAGAAAGTAATGGATAATGATGGAAAAGAGAAGAGGAAGAAAGTAATGGATAAGGATGGGTAAGACCGAAAATATTGAGTGACTAAATCAAAGAAAAAAAAAAGTCATGAAGTCCATAAATAGGCCTACTCACGTTTTTAGTCAACAAAATTAGATGTTAATGAATTACAGTGAATATGTTTTTTAATAAAAGGTTAAATGGATGGTGTAAATATGTGTACATAAATTTTATCATGAATGTCTGTAGTTTGGAAGAGTTAAAGTTAACATAACGGAAATGTTCACAACGCAATCAACTCGATTAACAGCTCAGTTTATGATTTGTTTCGATTTCAAACAAACTTCGGGGAACAGATCAAGTTCGTAAAGCGAGAGTTGTATCTTATCTTATCTTAGGCCTATATGTTACAGATGTGATACTCAAACAATGATCATAGGGTGACATAAGGATAAAAAAAAAAGGTTTTCTTATCTTATATATTACAGACGCTCCTTCTATAAAGAAGATTATTGCCTCCTACGCTCATCCGTGGTCCGAGTCTAGTCTTGCATTCCAATCCCATATAGAAGTACAAGCGCATATTATTATAAGTTCTCTTTCTTGTCGATTAGTATGCAAAAGTATGGTTTGTTCAGGCAACCCAATCCGTGCTTACTTGCCGCTCTAAACTAATTTAATTTATATACTTTTGTGCTTGCATATAGAATAAGAAAAGTGTTGTTTATTCTTCTTTACCCGAATGTTGTATACAACAATATTCAAATGAAAATTTCTACCTTGGTATAGTGTATGTTACTCTGAACATGGTCAACCACCATTAGCTGTTCACCATAGTTCTTTGTAAACTTTACACCAATGCAACCTTCTATTACACAATTAATCGTTGACAATATCAGTAGGCCTATCATGTTACATAGTTCATCAGTCTGGCTTGAAATAGGTCACAGTATTACATATTACATCATTCTGGTTTGAAGTAGGTCACATTATTACATAATATTAGATCATTCTGGCTCAAAGTAGGTCACAGTATTTTGGTTAATCCTTGTGATGTAAAACGTGACCTTGATGTTATACGACAAAATTCATGCCACGTTACTTCACTGTGAGTCTGTTTTTTGTGCTGATACATTCCAAAAGAAAAAAAAAACGTTCACAAGGGTCATATTAAAAGGTCAAATTTTTTGGGGGTGAAGGTTTTTCTTTCTTTAACAAGCATGCACAAAATATGAGAACTAGATCTATTGTGTTTATTCTTTGTAAGAAGAATTTTTCAAACCTTGTAGAATATTTTTTTAAACTTTGTTTTTAAAGTAGGTCAAGTCGTGTTTATTACACATAGTAATTGTTTATGGACAATTTCTCAAGTGAAGTTGAAAGATGAACAATTGTATAAAGTGGGGCAGGGAGTCCAGTAAAAACAAACACTTTCCGTGACCTAGTTAAATGAAGCCCCGGTAAGCCCCAAAGCCAACCTGGCACCCCATAGACATAGAGTATCGATTTTGTAGATTGTTGACACTAACATGTGGACACACTTGTAGTCTTAACTTATGTTCTTTGAACCAACATTAATCCAAGACCCTTAACTCAAGCAGGGGCTCATGTTAAGTGAATTATCTGCTCTTAGTAACACTTATTCAATGTTTATATCTGTACAAAAAAAAAAAGGAAAAGACAACCACTTAACAAGCATTCTTATAAGTTATAAGTATAAGCACCTATCAAATTTATGAAGACCGGTTTCAAGCGTTGGAAGCCCTTTAAAAGACTAAATACATTCACCTCTGACCCTGGTACCAGTTTGTCACGCCTGTATTGTGCCCCTCCTAAGAGAAGCACGTACTAGAATATTTTTCTATGAAGCCTTCTCTCTTGCCCAGGGGCGCCATTTAGAATAACAGCTTTGTCGCTCCGACACAACAAGACCTGCTCCGCCGGAGTGTTTACGTAATGCCACGGAAGAAAGGGAGTTCATGTCGAGAGTAAGCAAAGAAAATAAGGAAGCTTCCCTCCCCTGTCTTACCTCCCCCTTTTATTCACTAGTCTCGGCCTTTCCATTGTTTTGTAGCCCTCGCCATTCAGCTCCAGACATGTGGCTGCCAAATTGTGCACGAGCATACGTCCGTACAAGTTGATCATCCCGGCGAGTTGATTATATATAGGTAGTGTATAAAAAAATGTTGACAAAGATGGCTCTAGTTAGCTGAGCTCGGTTTATTCTATTGTATAAAGTGTTGGCCTAGATGGTGTTGGTTAGTTGTGGCTTTTGACTTTTGACCTTTCAACTTGCGCTTTAGAATTTACGAATACGGATATTGTTTTTCTTAAATGCTCACCTATAACTTTGCTTATTTCTTGATGTGCTTGCTTATAGCAACAAACAATTTTGTATGGAGTTATTAATTTAAAAATAAATGAAAGTTTTGTTTGAAAGTATGATTTTCTTATTGAAAATGTTAATGTGCCCCTCACCGCACCCCCTTATTTGTTAGTGAAAATATCTATATCTAAACTAAATACAAATAATATTTAAAAAAAAAACCTAACGAAATAGTAGATCGATGTTAGATTGATACGATATTTTTTCTGTAGTTGTAGAATAACCCTTACAGTCCCGGGCGCGTATATAGCGGAACTGAAGGCAGCATTGATAGAAGTAGGTCGGAACGGGAAGGGTTAATATATTGTTGCATTATTTATATTTGAAAGAGTTTGTATTTTTCCCCAGCAATATCTACTCACCGATTTGTTGTTATTTTTTTTTACCTCATACTAAAAGATGAGAGTATACAGACAATTACTTTTCCTGGGTTTAGAGAGTATTGCTTTCGACCTACATGACCTTGATTAAACGATCAATCATACTTGTACAGTTTTTTTTTAAGGCGCAGTAAATCTAGAGAATTTTTTTCAGAGAGTATTCCTTCTTTCTATGTAAAGGGGGTTTCCATAGCGAGCTTCTGGGAATTCCCGAAATCTCGACTTGACTTGGCACTCGAAGTTTATTACACACTCGAGCTAGCCTCGCTGTTTGCTGCGGCTTTACTCATCCCCCCAACCCACACACCCCCACCCCAAAACCCATTATTCCACTTTTCTACGTCCACATGTGGATGAGCCACTTAGGCAATTACATTACCTTACCCCACTGCGAGTTTATTTCCAAAGTTAATTTCATGAAGTCAAAACAGTGTACATCTGTAAGGTGTCGTCTTTGTTTCCTACATATTCATTGTAGACCTTGAATCCGTTTCAACTTTCAACTTGTACTCCCTTGTGTCTGAAGCTCATTTCGCTAACGTTGGGAAGGGGGGGGGACCGGGGGGGGGGGGTCTCAATGTTATGGTCCATTCGGCCAGGACTACATTAAAACCACTATAAGCAAAATAAGCACGTGCTTATGGCATCAACAAAAAGTTTGGTGGTGAGCACCAAATTCACTTTCTGTAGCTGGAATTGACCTTACAATGCTATACTGGACAGATTACAACAGGGTCGGCGACCTACGAAACGCGTGGCACACTTGGCACGGAGAAAGATTTTAAATGGCACATAGAAGACCCACAAAAATGCAATTCGAATCGCTTCTACACACAAAACAATTGGTGGCGCACGTTTACTTTTAGGCTGTTGGCACGCTGAATGATATAGAAATCCTACTTGGGCACACTATTACCAAAAGGTTCCCGACCCGTGGATTACAGCATAAAAAAAATCTAATACTAGAAGTCGTAATTTTAAAAAGTAGGACAAATATTTTCAAAAATAAAAAGCATTATTTTCCATCTTACTGTAAGTTTTGTTTCATTGCAATACAATATTTTTTTTATGGTTTTATATTTTGCCTCACTTATATAACCAGGGCGCCGAAATCTTTTTTTGATGTTTAGGGCATTTAAGTGTCGTAAACTGTCCCGGAAAAACTGTCAATGATACGCCCACAGCCCATGGACACGCCACAAGCCTTGTGTTAATTAGATGACATTCTTTATCCTTTTCAGCAACATAATAATAGAATTCATACGGTAAAACTGCGAAAATATGGTACTACTGATTTTGTGGCTTCACGAATTCGCAAATTTATTCTTCTTGTAGGAATTGTAGGAACCTAATCCGCATTAGAATTTAGAACATTTTAAGAAAGAGTACAGTAAGTATGGTATCTTACTGAATGAATTTAAATAGATGTTTACAGTAAATGTTTACTTTTCACCTGTACAATTTTCAAGAGTGTTGTCAATTATATCATTAGTATATAATACATTTCAAAAGTTTTCAGGACATATCGGTTTTTAACATAGGATGGGACATATTTATAGACCAATGATTGTTGTTCGTCCACAATGTCCCGCGAATGTCGAGTGTTTACTGTAATTGGATATTCTAATTGAGAGCTATGATTTACTGCCGTCATATTTTTTTTTAATTTGAGACTGGGTGCCGCTGTAACCGCCCTCATTACATTGATTTATGTATAGCTCCAGCTCCAACATTTGTTGGGTAAAGTAAAGGCATTGTGCTGACCACACATCCCTTAGTATGCTGTAGCCACCGAAACTGGTTAACTCTGCTTCACCAGCCCTATGATCAGTTTGGTCCAAAGGGTATTTTTACTTACTTTACTAACACAAAGCTACTTAGCAATGTAGCGAAAACCCCAAGCAGCAGTAGCACCTGCAACGTGACTATGTGCACCCCCGAGAGGTAAAAGTAGGTTTCGAAACCTACACAAAAATTAAGTGTAAGCCTGTTTAAAGTACAAACAGTGAATTAAAACATTTAGAGAGAAAATAAAAATTAATTATTTGTAAAAAAAAAAATGGTCATTAATTCAATAAGACTCGCTTAATGGATGGAAAGTATTAAATTTAATATCGTTCCACATTTACTTTCAAATGTTAGATTTAATATACAGTATTACATTTTAATTCCTTTTATATAAGAATTACATTTAATACACAGTAGGTCTATTATATTAAATATAAAGTAGGCCTATTATATCTATATATATAAAATAAGAGTGTTTGTCCGCAATCGGAACCCCATTGGTCAATTTTGAAATCACGTGAGATTGTGTTACTGACCTATTTAGGCCCTGGCCTATATACTGTCTAATAATTTTTCACATCGGATATGTGTCTTCGCAAGCTCAGTGGTAAACGTAGTGGACTGCTATGCGAGCGACCCGGGTTCGATTCTCCACTTAGACAATACCTTTTTTTTTCGACAATTTTTTTTTCAAACTTTTAAAAACAAAAGAAATATGGGCAATTTAGATTTCTGTTAAATAAAAATACTTGCCTACTTTTCACCCGATTACTATATTTATTTTACATTATTTTCCTAAAAGTATTCAGTAAAAAAAAAGAATAATTCAAATATAACATTTAGAGCTTTCTTCAAAGTGTAGTCTATACAATTTTTATATGTACCTTATACAGTGCTGTTTTTTTTTCACCCGGGCAACGCCGGGCAATCTAGCTTGTTTAATATAAAATATTACATTTAATATCAAGGTATTACATTTAATATAAAGTATTGCATTTAATATAAAGTATTACATTTAATATAAAATAGTACTTTTTTATGAACTATAACATTTAATATAAATTATTACATTTAATATAAAGTATTACATTTTATATAAATCATTACATTTAATATAAAGTATTACATTTAATATAAAATAGTAATTTTTTTATGAAGTATTACATTTAATATAAAATAGTAAATTTTTTATGAAGTATTACAATTAATATAAAATATTACATTTAATATCAAGGTATTACATTTAATATAAAGTATTACATTAATATAAAATAGTAATTTTTTTATGAAGTATTAGGCTACATTTAATATAAATTATTACATTTTATATAAAGTATTACATTTAACGAGGATGCTAGACGTCATTAACTGATTTATTTAAATACCTTCTATCAGAATGACTACGTTCGACTTGAATTTTTTATTTACTTTATCAATGTAACAAAAAACATAAAAAAAACAAAACTTTATGAAATATAAAAAATAACGATTAAAATTGGAAATGGGCACCGCACTCAATACTGCTCTCGGAGACGCATTTTCCCAGCCCTTGTTTCTACAGCTCAACATTAGGTTAAGGTTTGTGTCTTCCAGATAACGAGCTGACAAGCCGAGGGCTGATATCTCACGGCTGATGGCATCGATTCTTTAAGATGGTCTTGGTCAGGCCTTGCTGTCTGGAATGCCGTAGAAAAGGGAGATGATAGATGGAAGAGATTTCTCCTGCCAGGTAGACACAATGGACAGAACCTGGAAAATTAGTTTCCGGTCACGTGTACAATGTCAAACTGAAAGTTTTCCGGGGGCCATATTGGTCAAATTACTGTTGTCTTAAGGATCAGTTATAACAAATAATAGAACTCATTATTATAATAACAATTAATACCCTGTATCAGGGCTCGGCAACCTAAGGAACGCGTGCCAGACTTGACACGCAGAACGATTTTTAGTGGCACGCTAAAGACTAGTGACGTCCAAGAAAGAGATTTAAAAAAAAACACGTCGAAAATAATAATAGGATCTACTTTTTTTTTTATACACGTCATGTGTTTACAAATGTGTTTTTAAATATATTCATGATTTGCTTATATAGGCCTACCCAAGTAAGAATGGTTAACTAGAAAAGATGTATTTAATTCATAACAATAGTTAGACGTGTAGCATAGGCCTACTGTTAGTTTTATTGAAAAAAAAAAAGGATGGGGGGGATTAAACAATTCATCTTAAGTATATTCTAATCTTTTCATTTGCAGTCTTTTAAATGAATAATATCATTACATCATTGGCACATTGGTATATTTTTGTTGAAAGTAAAATTGTCAAATTTAGTCTACACGTTTCAATTTTATAAAGATTGAAAATGATATTGGCTATGTTTATATAATAAATGTTTTTCGTTAAATATGTGAAGTAATTAAAAAAAAAACTCCCTGGTAGCTTGATATAAAGTTTTTGTGAACTAATATAAAAAAAAACACTAAGCCACCGGTTATAAAATAGGCTTACACATGTTAACGAATGTTTTATTAAATGTATTTATGATTTGCGTATATAGGCCTACCAAAGTAAGATATATTAGAATAGGTTAACATCGTGAATTCGAAATGTGGTAAACTAGATAATATGTATAAAGTTACTTGTATTTTCCTTATAACAATAGTCAGAAGTGTAATATACGGTAAGTTTTATTGAGGGGGGGGGGGGGGGAGAATTAAACAAATCATCTAACGTATATTATAATTTTTTCATTTGCAATCTTTCAATGAATAACCTAATTTCACCTTTAATTACTCAGTATTTAACTGGCGTAATGCTCAAAAAAAAAAAAGTAAAATGTTTATTATACCGTTGTTTTAATTTTAATCGATATGATGTTTTGCCGCGATAGTTTATTTTAAATAGTAACACATATGGAGGGTATTAGATACGGTTTACACCAAACTATATATTTTTACTTTTTTGTCAAACAATGTTTGCAATAATACATTGAAAACATTAAAAAATAATAAATAAATATTTTTTTGTATAAGATATTTTTTACAAGAGATTTACAAACTATACTTATATGATTAAAATATGTTCCCAGGTAAAAAAAGATTAGACTATGTTAAGAGGTCAATATGAAATCTGGTAAACTAGTAAAAATGTATTACATTTATTCGTAGACCTTTTTATTTTAAATCAAACACACTTGCCGGTCGTAACTCATTGTTAGCTTGAATGGGGTGAGGAGGGAGTTAACAAAATTGACATAATTTTATAAGAGTTATCACTAGAAAGTTTGACATTTGTTAAAGTAGGGGAAGGGGTAGAAGAACTAAAAATTGTAACGTAATTTTAAACGATATTTTAAATTTAAACTTTTCATTTTCAGTCTTTTAAATACATAACATAATGACATTAATTAGATATATTTCTGTTGGATTTAAAACTGACAACTCTAGCCTACATGTCTTTAATTTAGGGTTTGATATGAGATTAAGCTGTTTTATGTATTTTTTTTTATTTTTTTTTTTTGGAGGGGGGGGGGGGTTATCGGGCAAAATCTAGATATTAACCTGCAAAAATAAAAATCTGCTTCGAATGTTAGAATTTAAAGCCCATGTTATTCATAGTAGAAAAATAAATAGACAAATACTATTTATTGGTTTGTTAAAGACGTATGTTTATAATTTATGCACTGTTGTTTAACATACACATGATGTTATGGTACAAGCGCCTGCTCTTTATTACCGATCGAATGATCGGTCACCTGGTACTATTTCTTATATGTTTATTTTAATATTTCCTTTTTAAAAAAAATTGCTTACAATTTATAACTTTTAAATGATCAATTTATAAAAGAAAATTGAAAATTATATAAATATTATATGATTAAAGAATTTATATGTACATTTCTAAACATTACATTAACTACCCAGTATGTATGATTACTACGGATAAAATCTGCTTAACTACATTACTACTATTGCGTAAATTCTATAAATACTCTGTAAATAAAATTTAATAGTAATTTATGGGAAATCTTAGTCAGGCTGAGATTCAATTATAAAAAATAAACTCTATCTTTACTAGAATTTATATCTTAACAACACATTTAAATGTTGATACAATTAGATTCTATTATTAATGTGTAAGTTGGGTAATGAAATTGTGTATTAGCTAAGAACGGATTTATAAAAAGGTGCTAATAACAAACATGTTAATTTGTTATTTAGTATAACACGTTTTAATGATTTTCTCTATAACGCTCATTTTTTTTTTAGTTTAGGTGCTAGGACACTAAATAAATTATCTTATAAAAAGAATATAGTTGAGCAGTTTGACTTTCACGTTGTTGGCACGCTGAATGATTTAGAAATCCCAGTTTGGCACACTATAAAGAAAAGGTTGCCGATCCCTGCCCTGCACAATGTTCACGCCACAGGACTGCTTGCAAAGGGCCGTACTTAGCCCATAGGCCACTCGCATGAGGTCCTTGATATAGAACTACATTTTCATCCCTGTAAAGGCTGACTTAAAGCTGTATATTCGGCTGTACTAGATTCATCTATTGAATAGAATACATTAGCAACTTTGATCATGGACGCACGGTGGTCGAGCAGCGCGTACGTTTCGGCATTTCGAAGGTCCTGTGTTCGAATCTTGAAGAGATTTCTTCCCGGGTCTAGAGGGCGCCCCTGAGTCTACCCAGCCCTGAGGGATACCTGACAGTTGGGGTAAAGTAAAGGCGTCTGGGCATTGTGCTGGCCACAATATGCCGTGGCCACTGAAACTGGTGAACTCTGATTCACCGGCCCTATAATCAGTTAGTTCCGACGGGTACTTATACTATAGTTTACTGTATTGGTTTCAAATGTCACTAAATGTAATCTTTTGCTTTCGTAGCCCGGTACCGGGTGACACACCGGTACTTGACCAAAAATCGCTGATCCAGAATCTGGACAAATTAAAACTGAAGTAACTCCTTCCATCAACCAGCTAAACTTCGAATGTCACAAAATATGTGGTCAGAGTTTCAACGCAAAAAAAAAATATGACATTTGTTCTTTATGTCTCCCTTGGTTATGAAGTTTTCCCATTACTTTAAAATAGAATCTATGCTGTTTACTATGAAATAGATCTATGCTGTTTACTTTGAAATACATCTATGCTGTTTACTATGAAATACATCTATGCTGTTTACTATGAAATAGATCTATGCTGTTTACTATGAAATAGATCTATACTGTTTACTATGAAATAGATCTATGCTGTTTACTATGAAATAGATCTATACTGTTTACTATGAAATAGATCTATGCTGTTTACTATGAAATAGATCTATGCTGTTTACTATGAAATACATATATGCTGTTTACTATGAAATAGATCTATGCTGTTTACTATGAAATAGATCTATGCTGTTTACTATGAAATAGATCTATGCTGTTTACTATGAAATATATCTATACTGTTTACTATGAAATACATCTATGCTGTTTACTATGAAATAGATCTATGCTGTTTACTTTGAAATACATCTATGCTGTTTACTATGAAATAGATCTATGCTGTTTACTTTGAAATACATCTATGCTGTTTACTATGAAATAGATCTATGCTGTTTACTTTGAAATACATCTATGTTGTTTACTATGAAATAGATCTATGCTGTTTACTATGAAAATAGATCTTTTTGCTGTTTGCGTCCATACTGACATACTGACCTAAGTAGAAGTATCTGCGACGTTATAAATCTTTCCTGCCGCGGCTTGATATGCGAGCCGTGAGCGGTACACTTGGAATTAAGTAGCCATTGTTTCTGGACGGCAGTAGAACGAAAATTCTACCAATTAGTCACGTGTCACGTGTGAATGGCACTGGGCTGCAAAAACTTGATTGATGATAACCCGGGGCTGTCACCGCTAAATTTAAATATTGTCTTGTTTTTGTTTTGGTTTTTTTTTAAACTTTTCTTTCTTTCAACTTTTCGACAAAAAACTTTTTTTTTTGTTTTGTTAAACCGGATGTATTTCATTGCTTCATAAATCAACAAACCATATTACAATTGAACGATTTTTTAAATACTTAAATTGTATATGGATAATGGGGAAATTACTGGAAAAGAAAAATAAAGCAACGGTTAAAATGGAAAAATTGCAAAGGAGAAAAAAAATGGCAACGTTAAAAATGGCAAACATACAATTTCTACTATTTTAATTGAAAATAATTGTATTATTACACCCTCTGTATTAATTAGAAAACATAAAAAAGCCCATCCCCCCACGCCCCCAGGATCCAAGAAAACTTAGTTTATCTTTATCATTCATGGTAATCCTTTCGATGCGTTTATTTATGTCTAGATCTATACTATACTATAGACTAACTGCCTCAACAATAAAAATAACAACAACAAAAAGTTACATTGTTACGCCCAAGGCGTAACAATGTTCAGGGGTGAACCAAGAGAATAGGGCGTACCAAGGTTCCCTCCGGGTAGGCCTACAGCTTCCACAGCCACATGCACTATTTTTTCCCAATTGGTAGGCTACTTCCCCTTGAATCATTATCGGCTCGCCAGTATACCTGCAATGACCTCCGGTAGCGCAAATCCCATACTGTAGATATGTACATCCAGGCACCAGGGAGTGGTTGATGTGGGAACGCTGCGCTTATTGCTTCCTCCCCACCGAGCTACGGGGTTCCTCTCTCGATGGTACAACGAGTCTCGGACGCGCAGCAGGGCCTGACCCCCATAGGTTATACAGACACGCCCATAAGACAACACATAGGCACAAATAACAAAAACCTCAAAGCTCTTGTAACACGATCAACGAAAGTAAAACAAACAAAAAGACATTTAAAAAAACAGCTTATAGAAATAAATCTGTATATTATACTCAAAAGAAAACCTTCGCTTTCAAACGTTTTGAAATAATTACACCTCATCATCATCACTGGTCGTCTCGTCAGGGAGAGGGGGAAAAAAGCACTTTCAAAAGTAACAAAACCCTCTCCTCTTTACCGCACTCCACTCTGCCCGGCACCCCTGTGGTGTCTTGTGTAGCCCAATGTTTTCACACACAGCCAAACAAAGTCTGTTAAGAAAACACAGACTCACTTAAAAGCTCACTAGTAAACAGTCTGTCCTTACGTTGTGTCTGTATTTATAACACAAAAAAGGCGTAGCAGGAACGACAACTCCTGTAGAGATTTGTTTCTCCCCCCTTTGCCGTGGAGGCTGAGTTGTGGCCCTTTCAAATTTTACAATTTACTTTCTACTTTCTAGGTGAGCGCAACACTAAGATTACTTATTGCATAAGTAAAGTAAAGTACACGTCGAAGCAAATTAATCCATAGTGCCGGTAGCAGCTTTTATTCAGTTTCTGTGGCCACGGGTATCGTGTGGCCAGCACTAGGCACAGCCACTTTTACTTTACCCAAACTAAGGTCAGGTACCCATCAGAGCTGGGTAGACTCAGGGACACCCTCCAGACCATAGCCTGCACCAGGATTCGAACCCAGGACCATTAGTACGCCAGCCGAACGCGCTGTCGGCACAGCCACCTTCCCCCCACTTATTACATAATATGTGTAAAATAAAATAGCGGGTGGTCACGTGACACAGGGGTATCATAGATATACTTTGGTCACGTGACTGTAAACCGTTTACGTGTCAGACAAATGGAGAATGGCGTTTAAGTCTTGTGTTTAGGCTAAAACTTTGACATTTTGTAGTTGATAGGTTTGAACAATGACCAAATAAAAGACTTTAATAAAATCAGTCAAATTGATACATGAAGTTGAAAAGTCGTACACGTGTTTGAATGAAAATATTGAATACTGCAGGGGTCGGCAACATTATTGATTATAGTGTGCCAAAATAGAATTTCTAATTCATTTAGCGTGCCAAGAGCCTAAAATTTATCCTGTTCTAGTATTCCATTTCTAGTAGAAAAACCATCATCGTCTTTAGGGGTATCGTCCGCGTGCCTTTGAAAATTGCTCTTCGTGCCAAGTCTGGCATGCGTTCTATAGATTGCCGATCCCCGGAATACTGTATCATGAAGATTTTTTTTTAATCTAAAGACAAAGAGGCGGATTGTTTGATGCAGACAGAAAAAAAAAGCGTTACATTAATT